>JASDQU010390134.1:0-10982 GCA_032191745.1 Picea mariana | reverse complement strand
GAATGCAACACACAATTACAACACACAACTTGCTACAAAATACACAATGGAAAAACAAAACAAAAATACTTTTTCCAAATAATAAAGAAATCCGTTGGAAACTAAAACACCAGAAACCCCACAAATTTCAATACCATTTGTTTATTAATTCAATGCAAATAACAATTTTTCTATATTACATCAAGCTCAGGTTAAAAGACAACCATGAATTGCTACTCGCGTTGCTGAAAAGCACTACGAAATTGTCCAGAGGGTAATGGTATGCATATATGGGATGAGATTATGTTTCTCCCTTCTTGCATGCTCACCGAACCTGGAATATTTCTCTCCAGTTCACCTTCTACGATTTCCTTACTTCATGGTTCACCAACCGCTTCAGAATCGTGCTCCACTTATTTTTAAAACCCCTCCTTAGCTCTGAAATGGTTTTCCTTCCCTCCAATAATGGGTTGTTACCCAAACCGTCTCTCTATCTTTCAGACCGCTTCAACTTCCTTTTGACCTTGGGTCATGCTTTTTATTTTAGCCATGAGTTCTTTTACCTAATGGTAGTTGTGACTCATCATGAATGCATAGCAGCATGGAAAAATCAAATGTTTGCGGCTACCGTGTTGCAAATGAAGAAATATCACGGCACTTGTAAAATTTTAGTATACACGAGAGTTTCAACATGAGTTTCAACATGAGTTTTAGCATGATGCTTGTAAAAATTCTCTATACATGGCAGTTTCATCATGAGTTTCAGCATGACACTTGAAAATTTTCACTATATGTGGCAGTTTCAAAACGATTTTCAGCATGACACTTTTAAAATTTCACTATACATGGAAATTTCAACACGAGTTTCAGCATAGAAAGAGTAGTTGCAGAAGTAATTAATAGTTTGAATTTACAACAAACTGACTAAATAAAATGGAACACTAACATAGTCCTTATTTGACTTATTTCCTATTTGCAGAATGAAAATATTTTTTTGGGTGATGCGGATTGCTCGAGCCCAAGAATGCTCCTACATCAACCACCCCTCGTAAAAAAAACATGAGCTCCATCTCAAGTGCAGATCATTGTTGAGGTGAAGAGACTTTCACACATGCTAACTAATTTTCAATCACCCACGATGCATCCTCTAACCCTTTACTCTTCCACTTGATCAAATATTCCATGTACTCCTTCTGGCAAGTCTTCTTACCAACTCTTGTAGCAAGAATTTCTTCAATCTGCTCCTTTGTATTAATTGGTAGATGTTGTTCCCATTCGTTGAGGGTACCTTCATCTACTCTTATGTCCCCTTCATGAAATTCATAGAGGTTAGCAACATTGAATGTAGGATATATGTCAAATTTCTCTAGAAGTTCCAGCCAATAAGCATTATAAGATACATTTTTTAGAATTTGACATGGACCTACCTTCTTGTACTTGATTTTGTTGTATGTACCTCGAGGAAATCGCTCCTTCCTCAAGTGAGCCATGACCATCTCACCCTCTTGGAATACCTTTTTCCTTCTATGTTGATATGATCTTTTTTTATAACTGTCATTGTTGGTGTGAAATTTCTTCTTTACCCGTTCTTGTAACTCATGCATACTGTCCACAAAATCATTCACATCAACACTCTTCCTTCCTTCCAAATTCGGAAATGCAACCAAATATACCACACCTTTTGGTGACCATCCATAAACAATATGAAATGGAATCTTTCCTGTAGACCTGTTCATCGAATCATTATATGCGAATTCAACTTGGGCTAATGCCAAATCCCATTGACTAGGTTCCTCTCCACTTAAACTTCTCAACAAATTTCCTAGAATTTTGTTCACTACTTCTGTCTGACCATCCATTTGAGGATGATATGTCGAACTATATAACAAATCTGAGCCTAAATTTTTCCAGAGTATCCTCCAAAAATGTCCAAGGAATCTAGTATCATGATCTGAAGTAATACTCTGTGGAAGATGATGCAATCTAACCACCTATGGAAAAACAATGAAGCTACCTCACTAGCATCACTAGTCTTTTTACAACTATGAAGTGTGCCATTTTCGAAAACCTATCAACAACTACCATTGTTGAATCATGCTTTCTTCCAGTCATAGGCAATCCTAAGACAAAATGCATACTGATATCCTACCAAGATGCTTTGGGTACAGGAAATGTAGTATAGAGTCCAGTGTTCTAAATTTTTCCTTTGGCTAGTTGATAGATCCTTCAACCTTCCACAAACTCTCGAACATCCTTGTTAAATCTGGGCCAAAAGTGCCTCTCCTTCAATGGGGTTGTGGTTTTATCAACTCCAAAATGTCCTCCTAAACCACCACTATGCAATTCATTAATGAGATTCAGTCGTATAGAACTTCTGGGAATACACAACTGCTGATTTTTAATCAAACACCTCTTCTAGATATGGTAGTACAAATATGGTGTTCTTTCTAAACTCCAAGGCTCTTTACATGCCTTCCAATCTTCTAAGAAATATGCATCTTCTTCATACAATGTCTTTAGACAATTTAGGCTTACCACTTCTATCGACATGGTAGAAGTGGTAATGATGTCCTCCGACTTAATGAATCAACCACCTTATTTGATTTCTCAGACCTTTGTTTCAACGCAAAAGAATAACTTTGCAAGAATTCTACCCATTTAGTATGCTTTTCATTTAACTTACCTTGGTTGTTAATGTACTGCAAGGCTTTGTGATCCGTGAACCAAACAAACTCCTTCTGAAGTAGATAATGTCACCATTTCCTCAAATCTTGCCCAATAACATAAAATTCATGATCATAAACAAAGTACTTCTTTATGGACATGTTCAACTTCTCGCTAAAAAATGCAATGTGTCTTCTCTCTTGACTTATCACTTCTCCAATTGTTTTTCCACTACCGTTACAATCAACCTGAAACACTTTATTAAAATATGGTAATGCTAATAATGGTTGTGTTGTTACTCTCTTCTTCAATTATTCCAATGATTTATCTGCTACTACAGTCCACTGAAACACTCCCTTCTTCATACATTTTGTAAGAGGTGCACATATTTGGCTAAAGTTCCTAATGAATTTCTCGTAAAAGCCTACCAATCCATGGAAACTCCTCACATCGTATGTGACTATTGGTGTTGGCCATTCAAGGATAGCCTTCAATTTCTCAAGATCCATTTTTAGTCCTTCCTTTGAAACCAAAAAACCCAGGTACACTAATGCTCGTTGCATCAATGTACACTTCTTTAGTTTTATCAATAGTTTCTCTTCTTTCAAACATTGTAACACTGCTCTCACATGCTCAACATGATCTATTCTGCTATTGCTAAAAATCAGTATATCATCCAAATATACAACCATGAACTTACCCAAAAATGGATTCAAGACTTCCTTCATCAATCTCATGAATGTGTTGGGCGCATTAGTTAACCTGAATGGCATTACCAACCATTCAAATAGCCCATCTTTCTTCTTCAATGATGTTTTCCATTCATCACCTTCTCTAATTCGAATCTGGTGACAACCACTCTTCAAATCATTTTTTGAAAAATATTCTAAACCACTCAAATTGCCCATTAGATCATCCATTCTTAGCAGTGGAAATCTATACTTGATAGTGATCTTATTTATAGCACGCGAGTCAGTACACATTTGCATTCCCCTATTTTCTTTGGAGTTAGAAAATATTTTCTCCAAAACTACAATGACCCACAAGATGAAATTCCTTCCAAATCTACTTGGATATGTTTTCTCAACGACCTATGAATTTCATGGTCTGAATCATTCTAGAAAACAAATTATTGAGAAAATGGTGAGATGACCTGTAAATAACATACCTTAGAAAGCATCATCAAAAGAATTTATCCTCCCTTGAATTTCGGCCTTCTTTACTTCACCTTCTCTCTGAAATTTGGCTTATATATCCTTTGGTTACCTCAGTGACCTGTAGATATTCAATATGCTCAAGTGTGATTTTAAAATGAGAGAGCCTTGCCTCTTATTCATACTTTCATGTAGCTTCTTCAAGGGGTTACCTTTTAACCATCTTAACCCACTTTCCTTATTTTAGGGTTAACCAACTTCTAACCACTTGTCTAATTAGTAATTTATCCTTTAAATTTATTATTTAAATAATTTATTTTGTATCCACTTTGACTTATAGTACACTCATCACTTCAATTTACCTCAAGGGGTTACCTTCTAACCATCTTAAACCACTTTCCTTATTTTAGGGCTAACCCACTTCTAACCACTTGTCAACTTACTAATTTCTCCATTAATTTTATTATTTAAATAACTTATTTTGTATTTACTTTGAATTATAGTACACTCATCACTTCACTTTATTATTTACCTTCTAAAAATATCCTAAACCACTTTGACTACTTTGACCTTTTGGGGATTCTAGATGACCCATGAGGGTTCTCCAAATTCGTAAGGCCATAACTCTTAAACCGTGAGGAGTTATGTGACGTTTCACATACCACCAAAAATGACATGACATGTACTATCCATCTAGAATAGTTGTACCTACAAATATGTCAAAACACATACCATTATACATCAAAAAAACTTGGGTCCATTACCCAAACCTAGATTCTCCAACTTCACATGGCCATAACTCTCTAACCGTGAGGATATATCTGATGTTCCACATACCATCGGAAATGGAATGACATGTACTACCCATATAAAATAGTATTAACTTCAAATATATTAAAACTAATACCATTATACATCAAACAAACTTGGGTCCATTACCCAAACCTTTGTGCTACCGGAATTTTCTACCATACTTTCTCCAAGGGTTGACATCAATCACTGAGGGTTGACATTAATCTACAATATCACTCTCCAATGGTTGACATTAATGACAACCAAAAATCCATACCAACTGTCCATCAACCTAAGCCAATTGTCTGACAATCTCCCCCTTTGGCATTGATGGCAACACCAACATTGATGACAACACTTAGTCATGATAACATTCATGTTTATACTCCTCATCAATGTTTCTATCTCTCCCCCTTAGACATAAATGGAAAAGGGTATCTCCCTTTCTGGTTTCTCCCCTTGAATGAACTCTCCTTGAGCTACTCCCCCTGTCTACATACCTCTGTGATCTCTCTCCAAGCATTTCTATCTTGCATCTGATAAACATCTCCCCCTTTGTTATCAATGGAAAAGGTATCTTTCCATCCGAGGATGCTCCCCCTAACTGAACTGTCCTTGGGGATACTCCCCCTGACTAAGCTCTTCCTGAAATTGATCTTCATGTAAATCTAAGACATATAAGATAAGTATTCAAAAGCATTCATTTTGGAGTAGAAATCACTTCAAGTCTCTAGAGAAGATACTCAAAGGCTTCCCGTGGAAGTGGTTTTGTAAAGATGCCTGCCACTTGTTCTTTTGTGCCCACATATTCAACTCTGATGTTCTTCTCTGCAACCTGTTCCCATAGAAAGTGATACTTGATTGGAATGTTCTTTGTTTTGAAGTGCATCATTGGGCTCTTTGAGATACTGATGGTGCTTGTATTATCACAATAGATTGGAATGGGATCATCATACCCAACCTGTATATCTGTCAGAGTTTGTTTCATCCATAGAACCTATGTACAACATGTTGCGGTTGCAATATACTCTGCCTCGATTGTAGATAAGGATATTGATGATTGTTTCTTTATTAAGCATGATACTAAACACTCACCCAATTAGAACGTTGCTCCATTGGTGCTTCGTTGGTCATCAATGCAACCTACCCAATCTGCATTTATGTAGGCAATAAGGGATAGATCCTTTTCTTTCGGGTACCATAATACAAACTCTTATGTTCCTTTGAGATATCTGAAAATCCTCTTCACTGATACGACATGTGATTCCTTTGGTGATAATTGAAATCATCCCACCTATCCAACTGCCTGCATTACATCTGGTCTGGATGTTGTCACATATAGTAAGCTACCAATCATTGACCTATATTTCCTCTGGTCCGTAGACTTGAATCATCATCTTTTTTCAACTTGCAACTGGTTTGAATAGGAGTGGTAACTAGTTTGCAATCTTCCATTCCGAACCTCTTTAGCATTTCTCGATATAATTATTTTGAGAAATAAAAATTCCTTGGTTGCTTTGACATATTTGAAGACCCAAAAAGAAGGCTAGTTCTCCAAGTAATGACATTTCAATTTCATTCTGCATATCCTTTCCAAATTTCTAGCTTAATCTGTCACTAGTACTTCCAAAACAATATCATCAACATAAATTTCAATTAATAAAATACTACCTTGAGTTACCTTGATATAAAGGTTGTTGTCTGCGCTTCCTTTCCATAGTTCGTAGGGAGTTTTTTCATTGTTGTTTTTGAGCATTACTCTGTTTTGAATGTGAAATGTTGTATGCACTACATGTATCCAAAAAATATCTGTCAATTTGGAATCTATTAGCATTGTTTGAGCCATTTCCTGTGTAATTATCATCCATTATGATAATGTTCATTTGTCTCTGAAACACTCTCTAAACCAATATATGAATCCATGCTCTCGTCCACTATCATATATCTGTCTAAAACTTTTAATTGTTCTTACGAATCCATCTTTGTCCATACTATCCCAAACTCTACTTGTGCAACTATCCATAATGTTTACCCATCTATCACTATACTATCATGAAGTCTTGATTAATCTATCAAACTATACTTCTGCTAACTAACTTCTCTGAATCTGTCTTTGCAAACTCTACAAGTTTCTCGAATGATGGTTCTTTGGTATGTCACAGCTATCACATAGACTCCCCCTATCTAATATTCATATTACTTGGGATTCTCTAAGACGGATGGCTCAGAACAACTCCTGCTCTGATGTGTATTCATCATAATCTTCATTGGTAGATTCATCATCTCTCTGAGATCTGACTTCTTTCTTTCTGTATGTGGATTCATCTTTCACTGTAATGTCTGAAAGTACAATCTCTTGAACCTATTCCTTATTTACCTGTCCTTCTTTTCTTTCAGTTATTTTCCAAACCTTTTTGTATATGACATATTTCTTTTTCTCTGTAGAATTTTCTTCATCTCGTTTTAATGCCAATATTGCGATCTCTGGGACCTAGTATTTTTTCACTTGTTCTTCGTGTTTTCTTATCTACACTTTCTTACATCTGATATCAATGTTCTCTTTCATGGAAGTATCGATCATGCTTCTACAATCACAAGCTATGTGTCCATAGTTATGAAATTTGTAACATTCAATGTTACGTGGGGCCACATAGGCATTTCTTGCTTGAACATTTCTCTTATAATCTATGCAATTTGCAACCTTATGTCCAAAGTTAGTACAATAAAAACAATGACCATAAAATAAATGTTCATACCTGGGAGTGAATGATCTTCTTTGTGGCATAGTCCTTCTGAATTTTTTCCTTGACTGATCATGATCATGATTGAAGATTCTTTGTGGCTTGAACATTGATGGTCTTCTTGAAGATGTATCTTCAATAGTTTTCTTATATTCTGGTTGACCACGATTCTTTCCTTTGACTTCTACATAACTCTTTCTATTTTCTTCATTCTTCTTTTCTAGCAACCTAGAGTGCTTCTCTTAATTCTCTATAACTGATGTGGATGTTTCTATCTCTTCAACGTTCTTGTTGATATTGACTATTTTACTTCTCAATGTGACAACTTCTTCTTCAAGCTTCTCAAAATTTTCTTCTTTCTTCATTATCTGAGACTTCATGACTTCTTCTGTTTTTTTCGCTTAATCAAGCTGAATTTTTAATGTGATTATTTCTTCTTCAAGTCCTTTCTCTTCTTGACCAAAATCTGCCTCAAGCTGGTTTAGATCGTTAGTTCTTTCCTTAAGATGATCTGTCAATATATTCTCTCTCATTTATGTTTCTTCCTTTTGTTCTTCTATGTTGTCTTCCAAATCTTGCTTTGAAATTGTCATGTATAAATTAATTGGTAAACTACTTCATGAGGTCGCTCCTCCAATGCAAATTTAAACCACATGGTCTAACCATTTGATTTTTTTTTAGATTTTAAGGGCATGTTTTCCATCTAAATTTGAGTGAGTGAGTGGTATAATTCGAGTTCTTTAAGGTTTGAGGATTTTTCAGGGTGTTGAATCCATTTATGCATTCAAAAATGCAATTTAAACAATATAAAATGGAGATTTCACATAGATATGTTTCGCTGAATTTCGATGAAAAAGTTCAAAAAATCTTATATTTAGACAACACCAATTTAAACTATCCTATATCAAGATATTCAAAAAATATAATGTTTAGACAACATCAATTTAAACTACCCTGTATCAATAGTTACACAATTTTAAATTGCCTTAAATTACAAAACAAGTTGGTTTAATGAGTTTTAATCAAAGATGTGGTTTCTTGCATGACCAAACATAGTTGTTAACTTGATTAACATGATAATGGCTCATCCAATTATTCAAGCTTTTTGTTTTTGTTCATGAGGTGCATGATGGGCATTTGTTGTGGAGTTCCCATTTCATTGTTATAGCCACGTTTCTCTACCATGTTGTTATGACCATGTCTTTTCATGTTGTTATGTGTGCACAATTTTGGGAACACTACAAGATCATATGCTTGCGCTTGTAGCATGCATATGGTTGTTGTGTGGACGGGGATTGAATTGGTAGAAAGAGAAAGAGATCAATGTTTCTCGAGCATCAATGAGATTGTTTGGCTAGGAGGTAACATCTTTCGCTATGTTAAAAAATTTGAAATCCTTTCTTCCTTTGTTCTGTTAAAATATCTAGAATAATTCATTCCTTTGTTTTGATTATGCTTTTTAAATTAGGTCTCTATTTTACACTACTCTGATTTAAATTAAAATTTTAAATCTTTCGATCTCCTACAATAGAATTAGATTTGGATTCATATTTTGCATGAAGGCACTCCACTAAATGACCAAAGCATACAATGAGTTTTCTAAATGACCAAAGCATAAAACATTCATGCTAGTTATTCAAAATTAAAAGAATATTCATCTGGTTGTACAAGATCTGAGATGTGATCATGATCTGTTGAAATATATGATTGGTCATCCTCTGATTGGGATAATTCCATAGTTAGACATTGACCAATGGGGACTGATACACGATCCTATCCATCAAAACAATATGTGGATTCACAATCATCCCATTTATTACTACTACATGGACCACAAAAACAAGAGAGCTTTATCTTCCATATTTCAACTATTGCATTGTCTCATGTTTGAATTAAATGGAATCTGTGAGTGCCATGGATTCTTTTGTATTCATACCATTTTGATTGATTTACATTGACCAACTCTTGAAAACATCTATGTACATATCCTTTCTTGGTTGATTGGTTTTCACGGTTTCTTGTTCCCTCTGCCATTACTGAAGAACACCATTCAACAATGGATTTTACATTTTGAATGAGGGAAATAGTTGTAAACTTCATTTCTTGTCTGTGTAACATTGTTCTGATTGATGCATGTGTCTGCTTCATCATGGTCCCAGTTCACGTGCCAGACTCGAAATAGTTTTGAATTTGTGGTACCTTGAAATTTTTTTACAACATACACGAGCATTTTTAAACTAATCCACAAAACCATCTCACCAAATTCAATGCTGATCCATCTGTATTTTCTTCTCCTTCAGGTGATTGTAAAACAACTGAAAACAATGGTGTACATAGGATAAGTCATGGCACTAATCATCACTTATGTAGAAGTGATACTCCTTCAATATAACTATGTTTTCTTCGTTACTATATGGTCCATATATGTATGTCATATGGACCATTATGTTGACCTACTCTAAGTGATAGTATTGGCTTTGAATCTCATTTTTCGGTTGAAGGGTATAGTTCTTGGCAAAATCAACCACTAATAAGACAGTCCAAATGAGAAATGTATATCTACATATTCTAAAATTATCATCCTCCCACCGAGCCACATGGACATGTTGAACATATTGTTGGATCTTTTGGAAGAAGTCCTTGAGAAGAAGTTGCATACTCATTCCTAAGAAGACACCAATCATATACGTTTTCTTTCTTTCCCTTCGTCAATGTCATACACAACATATTTAAATCTTTAAAAATCAACCTCATTCCTCCCCAATTCATACTGATCGCTCACATGGATGCACTTACTCAGTAATGTCATTCCACCGCACATGGGGCATGTACCATCTAAGAAGGATTTTTGATAGAGTATACAACCCTCTACCCTTGTACACAAGATACTATGAGTAAAGTCTATAGATGATGACGATGGTAATAAAACCAAGCATTCTTGCATAAGAGTGTTATGTGATACACGAAATATTTGTGTGTGTGTGTCATAATAATACTCAATGTAGTATCGAAAACACCATGTGTTACATATTGTGTTTATTCAAACATACCAAGACTTTCATTTATGGAAAGGTATTTGGCCCAAGTTAAGGGCACTATGTATAGTTCTAAATCTCTCATACAATTATTTATGTGTCATGTCAAAAAATTATTTAATGGGGGGTTCACTATCCCTAGATCCCATTCTCAATTTTAGTACATATTTTTGGTTGGAAGAAGACCTAGTGTTCTCATGTCAAAATGTTTGTACTAGTCCCTTAACTTTTCCAATTAACTTCATGTGAAAATGAGGTAGCCTACTAGTGAAGGCCCACAAATCTGTTGATCCACCTATGTTGAGCCTATCTAGTTTATTAGAATACTTTCTAAGGGTTTTGATATTGCATTTCATGAGATGAGAGGCTTGTTTGAGAAAACGATATTTTCTTGTGATCTTGGTAACAATTGATTGTGACAAGACTGTTGATACAGAGAGGGGGGTGAATCAGTATCAAGTACAATTTAAAACCTTTTTCAACTTATACTTAAACCATTCAACTATATCCAATGAGCAATAAACAATAGTATAAGAGTTATACCAATACACCATAATACACCATGCACAATATATGAGAAATAATCAATAGTTTATTGTTCAAGGGAAGTAATGACT
>JASDQU010390132.1:0-11036 GCA_032191745.1 Picea mariana | reverse complement strand
GATCCAATACCAACGAACCCTCTTTCCTTGGCATCGAATCTACGTTTGGCGCTTTAAATTTGGATTGGTTACCATAATATATGGCATAGGGATTCGACATATGGTTATAAATAACCATATTATAAAGTTTTCAATCCACTTTTTTTATGCACATAATATTCATCGCATCCCTTTTTAAATGGAAGATATTATAACATATGTTTAAATAACAACATATGCCATATCCCCCAAATTAATTTGTGGCATGAACATGAGATTCGAGTCTTTTTTTAATGGTTTAAGGATTGAAATATGGTTAAGATAACCATATTATAATGTTTTTTAACCCACTTTATGTGATGAAATATAGTGGAATGGATTTTTAAATGGCCCATGTTATATGGTTATAAATAAAACCATACATTACAATATATGTGGCCAGAAATATTCGTAGAGCTCCCTTTTCATATGGTTAAACAACCATATAATATGGAAAATATGACATAGTTCATATATTATGGTTGGAAATTATTAAACCATACAATATTAAATTGTTAATAAATATAACATTGCCACATCACATTAACATAATCACATGCGTAGTTACCATCCACTATCACATGTACTCTGATACTGCCACGTCATTTTTTGATTAGTTTGATTTTATTTTTATTGTTTATGCATAACTTCAGAATGCAATAACTTTCGCATACGATGTTAGATTTACAATCTGTTTACCCCATTAGAAAGCCTGTGAAGAGCACTTCACGATCATGTGTTTTCTTGAGAATTTGAGAATTTTGATTTTTTAACCTTTCTGGATCCATTTTGGATCATTCCTCCCCACTAATACCTTTTGGTCCTCCAAAAGGGTATTAACCAAACATCAAATGCGGGATAGGACTCCCCACTTTTCCTTTGTCTTTAAACTTTGTCTTGTGCACCTGTCACATCATAATCAATTGCATAATAACCATGACAACTGAAAGCATATTGTTAGCCATTTGAACTCATTCACATCCTATTGAATCCACTACCATCGATGTAAAAAACATTAGTAGCAATAACATCAGAAATATGACTGCAAATGAACCAATATGTTTGACTGGGTTGCAGGACATTAACTTATCTTGAAGCAAAGTATGATTGAACTCCCATTCTACAATCATCTCATGTTCATGCTTAAGCTCAACTATTTTACTTGGCACAATTATAGGTGTATTGCTTGTATAAGTTGTCTTCTTTAATTGTTTCATTGTTAGAAGAGATTAATTTGTTTTTATGTGATGAGCATGTACAACATATTCAGTTCCCTTTTTAAACAAGTGATATTGATTATGTTTCATGTAGAAGATTGATTTGCAATCATATAAATAAGGGCTACCTAAGACCATTCCACATGTTTCTAGTGGCACCACATCACATGCTACTTCATCCACATACTTAGATGTAATGGAAATTTTTATGATGCATTGCTTTGTTATGGTAAATTTGTGATCTTTGCTTATCCAATTTAGTGAGTAGGGTTTGTGATGCATCTTATTGTTTAATCTCAATTTCTCAACCACTTCTTCTAAAATTAAGTTAGATTGAGATCCACTATCTATCAATGTATCGATCTTAGTATGTTTCATTATGACCCTTATATGAAACCATTTACTTCTTGAATCAAAACCAGCACCAATTTTACCTAACAAACCAATTGTTGTGATTTTAGACTCATCACCTGAATCTAACTCCAAGTCTATTGGTCGTGTTGTTGTTGCAAGTTTTTGCCTCCCTTTCCTCTCTTTGAACCACTTCGATCTCTTCTCTGGGTGCAATTTCCAGGAATGTTCATCATCGTGTGCTTCTTTCTTTCAATGCTTGCAAGAGAGCTTCTCTTCCTTTATTGTCGCTGAATTTTTTTTCTTCACATTCCCTTTGTCTTTGCCATCTTTCTTTGAAGATGATTCCCTTGATACACCAACTCCAGTTTTCTCTACTTCAATATACGTTGCTTGAACATAAACCTCATCAAGATCAGTATGTCCAAACATAAATACAGTATTACGAATATAAGTAGGAAAGCCTCCTATATACTTCATAAGAGTTTCTTGTATAGTCAATGGAACATCTAACATCAAAGCCATCTTAATAAATTCACCTGTATATTCCTGCACTGACTGTCATTTTCTTAATTTAAGACTTTGACATTCAATTAAAGCCTTTTCCTTATATCCCAATGAATAGAAATGTTTTGTAAGTGCGGAAATAAAATAATTCCGTGATGGAAAAGTCTTACCAACTTGTTGAGTTCCATGTTGCATCTTACTTTGCCATCAGATGAGAGTTTTTCTTTCAAAATGAAGTGATGCCAATTTAATTTTGGTTGCCTCATCTTTCATTTGTTGCACATTACAATATACCTCCATCTGTCTAACCTAGTTATCAAGTTTTTCAGCATTAACTTCGCCATCATACATAGGCAAAACAAATTTTACATCAAGTTTAAGTAATGGCATATCAAACTTATATTTATGAGAATGTTTTCTTGCAGTAGAATTTGAACTTGTACTTGAAGAAGAAGATGATGGAGATGAAGGAGGTGAATGAGGATAGTTTGGAGGATCTTCTCCTTCTTCACTTTTGGCTTGCTTTGAAGATTCCCTTTGAAAAGGTCTCTTATGTTCCAAGTAATCATCATACAACACTTTTACCATCTCTGACATGGCAAAGAAATTTATTTGAAACTCTCTTTCATTTTGAGAAAGACCTTCTTTCAATGCCATCTTCTCACTTTGAGATGTCATCTTTCTTGATCCAATCTCTAGATCTCCTTCTACAAGCTCTCCTTCACCACGAATTAGTTTTTCCTTGGTAATCATGCAAACTCAAACAACCAACTCTCAACTTGCTCTGATACCACTTGATCTGTAAATGATCTTTAAAAGACTATGGTTAAGTTTATGCATGAGTTGATTTACCACTTAGGAATTAAAGAGAAGAAGGAGATTAAATGAAATAATGTTGCAGCCATATGAACACATAAAAAACAAAAAATGAACAATAAAAACAACAAACCATAACACCAAGCTTGATAATGGAGCTCGACACAATATTGCCTACGTTTTCGGGCCTTTGGTCTTCAGTGGGGAGGCATATTTATTAATTCTTCAATGCTTACAAAGTACATCAAATGGACTTCAGACTGGTCTTACTGTGTTCTACTCGACCTCAAAAATCTAATGCAATTGACTGCATTGAAAAATTATGAGTATAGCCTCCGGAATAAGCCTCCAAAGTTTTGTTGGTTCATTGGCTTCTCTGCATAGAAATTCATTGTTCTGCATAAATTATATATGTTAGGCTTGTGGCTCGATGGTAAAGTCTTTTGGTTAATATATACAAGGCCATGGGATCCAATCCCAACGAACCCTCTTTCCTTGGCATTGAATCTGCATTTGGCGCATTAAATCTGAATTGGTTACCATAATATATGGCATAGGAATTCGACATATGGTTATAAATAACCATATTATAAAGTTCTCAATCCACTTTTTTATATTCGTGGCATCCCTTTTTAAATGGAAAATATTATAACATATGTTTAAATAACAACATATGCCATATCCCCCAAATTAATTTGTGGCATAAACATGATATTCGAGTCTTTTTTTAATGGTTTAAGGATTGAAATATGGTTAAGATAACCATATTATAATGTTTTTTTAACCCACTTTATGTGATAAAATTTCGTGGCATGGCTTTTTACATGGCATATGTTATAATATAATGCATTGGTGCAATTTATATGACATATGTCATATATTATGGTTGGCACTTATTAAACCACACAATATTAGATTGTTATAATAAATATAACATTGCCATATCACATTAACATAATCACATGCCCAATAACCATCCATTAACATAATCGCATGCCCAGTCACCATCCATTGTCATATGTACTATGATATTGCCATGTTATCCTTCGACTGGTTTGAATTTTTTTAATATTTATGCAGAACTTTAGAATGCAATAACTTTTATATACGATGTTGGATTTACAATTCGTTTACATCGTTGGAAAGCTTGCAACGAGCACTTCATGATCATGTTGTTTTCTTGATCATTTGAGAACTCTGATTTGAGAATGGTGCATTCCTTGGGTTAATCTTCATAAATGAATGATGGATTCCTTGGACTATCCCTGATAAATGAATGGTGCATTCCTTGGGTCGGTGAGTTGAGAGGAAAAAGATATTGTGGTTAGAACTGTTGCTAGAGTTTTGAAAGTGTAGATTTTTATTTTCTAGGTATTGTGATGTAAATTTTCATATGTGTATATCGACATGGTGTGCATAGAGGAAGACACACAATTGTATGGGAGGGGGAATGTAACATCCCCATTATAATCCCTAGTTTAATTGATGCTTAATGTAGATACAATATGTGGCTACGGCCAAACAATGTAATATGTATATTGTGTTTCTATGTTTTAATTATAAAATTTAATGTTAGTTGCTAAGGGGACATGGACAAAGATGGGGGGTGAATTAATCTACAATAGTGGGGAGAGTCTAGGATGATGATAAAGAGGGGGTCCAAGAAGGAATTACTCATGTATATTAATTCAACCCATTTCCTAAATTTGTTATTGATATATGAACCTTCTAATTTTTTATTGAGTGTTTTCAAAACCAATCATTGAATACATGTAAGAGGGTGGGTGTGAGTGGTCACATCCCATAATTATTGAGAGCATGGGGGTTGAGTACAATCATCTTGGGGAAGTGTGTGAGTCAATAAATAAATCTAAAGGAGAGGAAATTCATATGGGTAGCTACAACAGTTTTACACATTGAGTTTTTGTGCATGAGGAGAAAGTAGAGAGCAAGAAAAATAGCTTGGAGCTGGAACATCCAAGGAGGGTGAATTCTAGAGAAATATGAAGCATATTGGAGATGAATATTGAAGAGCCAGGTTCTCAGGCTTGAAGAGTGAACTCCTGAGTGAGTTGCATTGTAACAACAAGTGTTTTTTTTTGCATGTTGGTAGTTTTCCTGGAAGCAAGTTCCCTTGAGTTCCCAACTAAGAGATTCCTAGCAACCTTTGCCAAAGATACCCTGATAAACAAATAGGATTCCCAAGGGACTTAGATCAATGAAGGGGTACATTCGTTGGGTTGGGTAGCAAGAGGAAGAGAGCTAGTGGAAAACCATGATAATTGTAGGAGAATACAAATGGGTTTTGAGTTCTTGAGCCGTGAGTGGACAGTGAGAGACCACCCTCTTTTGTGGATTACTAGCCTCAGCTCAGGGGTGATTGGATGTTGATATTTGGAACAATTAGTCTATGGTTGGATGGAACGTCCATCCCAAGCATCTGGTTCCACAACTGTTTATAAAATATAGGTGTTTTATCATGCTTTTGTTTGTATTTATGAGTTAAATTGTTGTGCATGAACTCTATGTACTTGAGAATGATTTATATTTTGTTGTAATGAGTTGTTAGTTTCATTTCATGTTCATTTTAACATGTTGTAGATGCATTAATTTAATGGTAGTGAAAAATTGCTAAATCTGCTTTTAGATCATAGTTGTTAAGCTACAGGAAATTATTTAGATAGCATAGATTTTTGTTTTTATGAGTATTCCACACTGTAATGTCCCTCAGTTGGGATGGGGGACATTACAACTTGCTTGCTAGTGCCTATTTTGTAAGTGGTTGTTGTGTTGGAGGTTGAATAACCGTTGAAATAGCTTCTTGTTGATCTATTTTAGTGATTTTGATTAGGATTTTCTTCTCCACTCTTCTATGTAATCCCTTATGGGGGCCATCGTGATCTCATGTTTAGTATTTATTTCAAACAATTCATTATTCATGTCTCTTAGGTCCATACCTAATTGGTGCAACATGTCATCCATCTCATCATTTCTATTGATATAATTGACTAGCCATCTTTCAATTTCGTCCTCGAAGAATTATATTGAGTCTATGAACTCACTCTCCCATGCAACTTTTAATACATCAAGTTGTTCTAGTAATTTCTCTTTAGATAAAATTATTGTGTCCATTAACAAATTTGGGCCACTGAGTTCCTTTGTGAGATCAACAAGTTTAAAGAAAAGGTCACATCTTTTATTCGTCATGACATATAGTATATTTATCATTTCTCTTAAACACTTTATTCTTTTCAACGAACATGCATTAGTTTGTTTCATCTGGATGTTCGCATGAATTTTTTGTTCTCTTCTGTGTATATCACTCAAACTTGAAACTTTAGCTGAAAAATGTTCCCATGGCATCTTTGTAAAAAACTTCAGCATTTTCCATATATTTTTGGAGATATTCTTTGAAATGTGTAATCCTCGTTGCAAAGTTGGTGGAGCTTTGTGCAAGCTCCCAGATTTCTTGGATCAAATATATTGTTTTTTGTATCCCATCTCCAATGTAATTTCTTATTGCTAACAACACACTAAATGAACCTTTTCACTTGTTGTTTCTTTATGGAATATCCTCTAATGTAAGTGTTGGTTGAACTGTGTTTAGTGGTTCAACAAACAATGGTCTTCATATTAGAGCTACCTCTAATTCCTTTATTTTTTCCTTTAAAATTAAAATTTAATTTTCTATGTTACTGATAAATTCCTTCAGTGCTTCTCTAATTGCTTCATGAAATTGAATAATCCTGAAAGGTGCAACCCCATGGAAATCAATTTTTGATTTCCATTTCTCATTCATTTTCTTACTTTTTGTGTTTACCTTTTCAAATAACATTTTTTTTGGAGTTTCTATTGTAGTTTGTGTCGTGAAATGTCACAGACTCCTCTTCAAGCATTTTTAGTTTCTAGATGACCAAAGCTTCAACAATTTCTTGGGTTTCCAATAGTTTTTGTTCATACCAGTTGGGTTCTTCGATAATTTAATCTACATTAATTGCTCGAGAACTTTCTTGAATCTCTAGTATCTCCAATCCCATTTTATGGGTACCTCTTTTTCTTTTAGCATAAGTATCTATAGTATGGAATTTTTCAATGTTTTTCTTTGTTGGGTCCTTGTCACGACCATCATCTGAATTTCTGGTGGTTGTTTTCCTTGTTTCCAAACCAATGCTTCTTGGTTTTGTTCTTGTTGGGGTACTTCATTGAGACATGGTCGGGGAATTGGGGTTTTTGTTTGTTGTTTCTCTATCTTTTTTTCGATAGCAGTCATTGGTGCTAGATAATTATTCCATATCATAAAGGGATTCATTTACTGAGGTCTCAGGAAGGTTCAAATTATCCCTTCCTCCTTCTTTAAACTATTCAATCTTGATAAAATAATAATAATATCCCACAAGGGACATATGTGCAGTAAATAAATCATTAGGATTGAAACCCTCAACACATTCAGCTTCATTCAAGTCGAGTTGGTTAATTTTACTTGCAAGTTCATCCAAATGGGAGATGTGTTCTACAAAAATTTCTCCAACTTTCCATTGCAACAGGATGAATTGCCTTTTTTCTTTTCTCATTAAAGAAATGAGCCCAATATTTGTATTGTATGCATACCTCTATAACAAAGTGCATGTATGATACATAGAAAGGGAGGAGAAAGGGTTTCTCCTCGAAACCAAACAACCTTATAATGCTAAAATATTATATAGTTTCAAAAACTCCTTTTCTATGAGAGAAAGGTGGAAGACTCAAGTGACAATATTTATGTGTTAGGGTCGAAGATTAATTTTTTTAATTCTGAAATAAAATTGGTGTGAACCAAGTAGAAATGATATTGATATATGTACCTCCATAAGGCTGGATACAAGGAAAATATTGGTTCCACCTTAAATTTGACACTTCTTTCCCTCAACAAATCCTCAAAAACATCGCAATAATCTATGGAGAAAATATGATAAGATTGTTGATATTATGGTAGTTGCGGGAGGTATTTACCTCCACGTGTAAACCTGGCGAGAATAGAATACTCCGGGAAGCAAGAAGAAACCCTAATGAGTTGGCTAATAACCCTAGAATACTTGTCGGCTCAAGAAGATAATTTATATTAGGTTATTAGCCTCCAAGAGAAGAAGTCGGCCATAAGAANCGCACTGCAGTGCCCAATTTTGTGCGCATGTTTGAGGAGAGTTGTTGGTGCAGTTGTTGCAACTAGCAGTTACGTTTTGTCTTGGAATATCTCTTGGCTAGGGTTTGGACTGTCTGATAAGCTCTTATTGGTGTTCTATCCTTGGGGAAAGGTGCACTACCCTTTGTTTGGCTATCTAGCCTAGGGTTTTCTTCCGGAGTGATTCTCTGTCAAGGTTAAGGTGCTTGGAGGGTGGCTTCGGCCTATGGTTGGGTGACAATAGATATATTTTCAATGGTAAAATGAGCATATCCATTATATGCTAACAGGTTATGGGCCCACACTTCCTTCATTCAGTCTAACCACTGGAGGAAACATAGCCGTAAGGATATTGAGCTTGTTGAAAAATTTTCGCTAGGGTTTCTAGCAGGAGCAGTGACCATAACATTGTTGCTAGGGTTACTAGTAGGTGCAGTTGCAGAAACCCTAATAATCTTGTTGAGGCACCTTAAGTGAAGGGATTGACCAAATTTCTGGATAGATCAGTGCGCCTTCGCCTAGCGCATCTCCTGATACTCTCAGCAAGCCAAGACGTCAAGTTTGAGTTTCTGGTCAAATCTAGGGTTGACCAATTCAAAGAAGCAATGACTTACTCTATGAAGTCAGAGAACAAGTTGGATTGAGATTCTAACTTCAGAGCGTGGAAGACAAGGATTGACCTCATCCTTGCCAAGAATAAAGTGTTGAATATCGTAAAAGGAAAGATCGTGGAACCAGTGTTTGAAGAAGGAAAAGAGAAGGAACCACAAAACATTGCAGTTATGGAGAAGTTCAAAGATGATGACATCAATTCTATGAGTATCATAGTGAAATCTATAAAAGACCACTTGATACCTTACATCTCCCATATTGACTCATCAAAGAATATGTACGATGCCCTAACAAATCTCTTCTTAGTTAGAAACATTGGACAAGTTATGAGTCTGAAGAATGAGCTCCATGACATGAAGATGAATGATGAGGACAACATAACATCATATTTTGTGAGAATCTCTCAGTTAAGAGATCAACTACAATCTATTGAAGATATCATCTCAGAGAAGGAATTGGTAAACATAGTACGCAATGGTCTTCCCAAGATGTGGGATGCATTTTTCGCAAGCATGAACACAAGAAAGGAGTATCCAACATTTGAAGAACTTTGCACTTGTTGTGCTCAAGAATAATCAAGGATCGGTGCAAAATAAAAACCCCAAAAGAAGTACGATGATCAAGCCTTCACAGCAATATTCAAGAACTTCGGGAACAAAAGGAAGTTTGGTTCAAAAGGAAGACAAATCAAGAGAAAGATATTTCATAAATACAATGCTTCAATTGTCGAAAGCATGGTCACTACAAGAATCATTGTTCTGAGCTAAAGAAAAGGAAGGAGAAACATGAAGCATCAATTGCCGAAGAAAAGGAACCTACCAAGAAGACTAAGCAGGATGAAAGAGACTTCTTCTTCGAAAGGTAACAATACTCTTCTTATTTCTTGTACATATCTTGTTTGCATCATCTCTGTACATATCTTGTATATCTATCCCTTGGAAGATAATGTGTTCCAAGAAGAACTATACCTATGGAAGAACAACAAGATAAGGATTGATATCATTAGATAATACACATGAAAGGATGAAATACATCAAACAAATCATGTGGAATCTATTGCAATATAAGTCGAATCAATCATGAAGAGACTTAGAAGAAGCAAAGACAGAAAGAAGTCAACAATCAAGAGGAAATTAGAGAAATACTTATGACGTTTTGTAGAAGACAACAAGACGGAAGCGTGGACTTTGTTAGACAAAGATATCCAATTATATATTGCAGAAGACAATAAGGATGCAGATGGAAGCGTGGACTCTGTTAGACGGAGGGAGTCGATTATATGTGATCATACATGAAGCAAGGATTAGGAGGGAGCTAATCCTATGATCCATTGAAGATGATGAAGTATATATCCATGGTAGCATCATGAAAGACAGTACATGTCCAGTTCAACCTCAGAAGAAGTCTTCTTCAAAGAGAAGCCTTAAAGTATCCCTAGTTGTCCATCCACATCTGTGATCCTATGATGAAAGAAAGAAATGGAATCTTTAGGTCATGGAATCTATAAGAAACTCCATGGACCCAAGAACTAAAGAAACACATCAGGAAAAACATGAAGATTCCAAGAAAGAAAGAGAACCCAGAACAACCAGTCATTGTATTAAGAATCACAAGATTACCAGCCTGATATCAACTCACTAAAAGAAATCAACTAAAAATTATGGTGAAGAACAGTGTATATATGCAAGCATTGCAAGATCCAGAACTAGGGGTTCTCCCAGATGGAGGGAGAAGACTATGATGATTACTTGTTCCAATAAATCAGACATGCCTCTACATAAGTCATTATATCATCTGCAATATCCATGGGCTAGAGTTCTACATCAGATGAATGTAAAGAATGTTCTCCAGAGAAATTGAATAAAGAGCGTATGAAGAGCAACCTCAAGACTTTGAGGCATAGACCCTTGTATGCAGATGGAAGAAGATAACTTGGTAGAGAACCTCCAATGCACAGCAGAAGTGTGGTGAAGATTCTCTATAATAGAGATATTATGTCCGAATGATTACTCAGAAGATCAGGATGATGGATTTCCAATCCATGACAAAGATCTCATGATGACAGACGAAGTGCCACATGGATATGTTCCAGTTTGACTCTTGCCATGATATTGTGATCTAGCAAGAGGAATCCAACAATGATATACCTTATTGACCAGAGCTACATGAAGCCTTCAGAAGAAAACCAGTGTTCGAGACCGAAGTACATTTGAAATCAAGAATTACATTATCTGTGATGAAGTCCAGAAAGGAGAAAAGTGGTTCTCCAATACATATCTCCACAAATGAGCAGATAAGCAGACATTTTGGTAAAATCTTACGTTCAAAATGAAAGAGTTTGCGTACTCAAGATGGAG
>JASDQU010390131.1:0-11036 GCA_032191745.1 Picea mariana | reverse complement strand
ACTTTAACCACAATGAGAAATCGTTGTCCGACGAGGCGGGCCAGTCTTCTTGAGTAACCCTCAAGAAGAGAGACTGCCCTAGACCACTCCCCATGTTAACCACAATGGGAAGTCGACGTCTATGATACATCAACAATCTGGACCATTTCCGATGTTGACCACAATGGGAAATTGATGTCCGTCAGAAATCTCAATCCACTTTCTGAACAGGAAAGGATCTATCCAATCTGGACTATTTTTCAATCACAAAGATAAATGTTTCAATAATATTTTAGTGCTCCCTCCTAACCTGGAGAGTCTTTCGTTTCAACTAAGGGAGTTATTTCCACTATCCCCATCTTCTCTCGGAAATATGCAAACTTAATTCTGGATAGAGGTTTTGTTAGAATGTATGTTATTTGCTCGTCAGTGGGGATATATTCGAGTTTTACCTCTCCTTCTTGGAATTTATCTCAAATAAAGTAGTATTTGATCTCAATGTGTTTCGACCTTTCATGAAACAAGGGTTGTTATGATAATCTTATACAACTCTTATTATCACAATATATTATGGTTGATTCTGGAATTTGATCAAATAAATCGGAGATTAACTTTTTTAACCATATTGCTTCAGTGCATGCTTCACATGCTGCCATATACTATGCTTCTGTTGTGCTGAGTGAGACAGAATTTTGTTTCCTGCTTCCCCAAGATATCATAGCGGAGCCCAAGCTAAAACACATCCCTGAAGTGCTATTTCTGTCTTCTGCACTTCCTGCCCAATCTGAGTCTGTGAATCCATGAAGCTGTATACTGCTGGATGTGGTATATCTCAAACCATAGTTTATTGTTCCACGAATATATCTTAATACATGCTTTGCAGCTATCCAATGCTCATGTCTTGGTTCCACCTGGAACTGGCTTACTGTATTTACAACAAAGCAAATGTCTGGTCGAGTATTTACCAAATACATCAATGACCTAATTAGTTGTCGATATAGAGATAGATCTACTGGAACAGAATCTGGAACTTTCACTTTTCTTATATCTGCATTCATAGGAGTGTCCATGGACTTATAATCCATCATTCCAAATTTCTGAAGAATCTTTATTGCGTACTTTCCTTGTCCAAGAAATACTTCACCACGCTTCTGCCATACTTCTAGTCCTAAGTAATAGTGCATGAGACCTAGATCTTTCATATCAAATTCAGAAGCTAATTCCTTCCTGCACTTGATAATGAGAGGTTCTTCACCTGTTATGAATAGATCGTCAACATATAATAGTAGAATCACAGGTGCATTGTCCACGACTTTGTAATAAACGTTTGGATCTGCATGACTCTTGGAGAAACCAAGTCTTGTTAGATAGATGTCCATTCTAGCATACCAAGCCCTTGGAGTTTGCTTGAGTCCATATAGAGCTTTCTTCAATCTGCAAACGTGAGTGTCTCTAGAATGTACCTCAAACCCTTGAGGTTGTTCAATATATACTTCTTCTTCAATAGCTCCATTGAGGAAGTTGTCTTTACATCCATCTGATGTAAGTTCCATCCCATGGAAGTGGCAAGAGATATGATAGCTCTGATGGAAGTATATCTAGCCACCGAAGCAAATGTTTCGTCATAATCTTCTCCCTCCTTATGGGAGAACCCTCTAGCTACGAATCTTGCCTTTTATTTATCCACGCTTTTGTCTGTTGCATGTTTGATCTTGTACACCCATTTCGAGGTTACCACTGATTTTTCTTTAGGTCTTGGTATGATTTCCCATACCTCATTTTTCATAATGGATTGATGCTCTTCCGTCATAGCTTCTTTCCATTGTTCCTTTTGAACTGCTTCTTCAAATGTGGTAGGTTCTTCATCTAGAAGCTTTGTCATGTATGTTGCATAACTTGATAATCTTTTAGGTCTTTTACTCTTTCTGAATGTTCCTTCTGGAACCTTGAGTCTTTCTGTGTCTTATAAGGTAGCTTCAAGCCAAGCTGGTCTTTTCTTAGTCTTAGGTACGATATCTGAATCAATGTTTTCACATGGCTCCATAGGATGATCAGGTAGTTCATTTTCGTCATTTACATTTTCTGTGCTTTCTTCGTTAAGTTCTTCAATCTCTTCTTCTTCTATATTTTCTTCGATGGATTTCTTGAAGGCCATCCTTTCATTGATCGTTACGTCTCTGCTGACCTCGATCTTGTGTTGTTTTGGAATATATATTTTGTAAGCCTTGGATGAATCACTATATCCCATGAATATCCCTTTCTTTCCTGAAGGTTCTAGTTTAATCCTCTTGTCCTTGGGAATGTGGGAGTAAATAGGACATCCAAATATTCTTAGATTTTCCACATTAGGTTTCTTACCTGAGAAAGCTTCTTTTTGTGCTATGTTCTTCAATATACGATGAGGACTTCTGTTCTGCACATATATTGTTGTCATTGTTGCTTCTCCCCATAAGAACATGGACAGACCTTGATCATTCAGTAAGGCTTTTACGGTTTTTTCAATAGATCTGTTCTTTCTTTCTGCTACACCATTTTGTTGAGGATTATGAGGAACAATCAGCTCCCTCCTAATCCTTGCCGACTTGTAGAATGCAACGAATTCCTTCGAGGTGTATTCTCCTCCATTATCTGTTCTTAATATCTTGATCTTCTTGTTCGTGAGGTTTTATATCTCTGCTTTGAATTCTTGAAACTTGCTTAATACTTTGTCTTTTGTCTTCAGTAGGTATAGCCAAGTCTTTCTTGAATAGTCATCTATGAAGATTACGTAGTAAGAAGATCCTCCTAGAGATTTTACTGGCATTGGACCGCAAACATCTGAGTGTATTAGATCTAGAATCTCCTTAGATCTATTATTGTTTCTTGGGAATGGTTTCTTGATATTCTTCCCAAGGGAACATCCTTTGCAGGTTCCTTCATGTGTAGACTGCAACTCTGGTATTCCTTCAACCATTCTTTTGAGAAAGGGTAATGCTTGATAATTAATATGAGTGTATCGTATGTTCCAAAGTTCATTAGGGTTGACTTCGTCATGTACAAGAGCTTCTTCATTTTGTTCTAGTAGTCTGTATAAATTTCCTTCACGACTTCCGATAACCCTAGCATTCTCTATGTTGAAGTCTTTATGCCATGAAAACACTTTTCCATCCACAAAAGCTATTATATTTCTCTTGTCTTATAGGCAAGATATTGATACAAGATTCTTTCTAAACCATGTACATATAAAACATTGCTTAAGTGAACATAATTACATGTTTTCATTTTGATGGTGGCTTGTCCAAATCCTTCCACGGGGTAAGTGGTTTTGTCTCCAAGCTCTACCTTGTACGAGGTCTTCTTCTCATTTAGATTTGAGAGTCTGGCTTGATCTCCCGTCATGTGCCTAGAATCTCCACTATCGATTATCCACATGTCATCTTCAATCGTTCTGGTAAGTGTTGAGTAGTGTAAAAGATTGAATGTTTCACACATGTCTTCGGTTGACTGGTAACTGGTCATGCCTTAATCCAAAACTTCAACTTCGTCATTTTTGTCTTCAGAGAGAACCAAAAGGTGCATTGAGTTAGGGTGCATCTGAATATCTTCTTTTTGAGCGAGATGCTCCATCGCAAGGTGTCGGATCTGAGGTTAGGGTTTCTGCAACTGCTTCTGCTAGTAACCCTAGCGACAGCGTCTTTGGAAGCTTCTCCTGCTAGTAACCCTAGCGGCAGTTTCTCAGCAAGCTCAATACCCTAGCGGCTATGCTTCCTTCCAACATTTAGACTAAATGAAGGAGGTGTGGGCCCATAACCTATTAGAATATGAAAGATTGTGCTCGTTTTACCATTGACAATAGCCTTGTCACCCAACCATAGGTCGAAGCCACCCTCCGAGCACCTTGACCTTGACAGAGAAAATGTTGGTAGAAATAAATAGCCAAGCAAGGCTAATGCACCAAGCAAGAATAGAAACCAAGCTGATCAGATAGTCCCACCCAGAAACCGGCGCAACACATTCCCCAGAAACTTGCGTAGAAAATTGCCAACTGCAATGCACAAAAACTGCTCTCTGCAATTCTGAGAAGTGTGTATAATGAGAACTGGCGCCCTATATTTATAGTGGTCTGGCAGACTTACTAGGGACGACTTCTCCTTCTGGGTACTAATTAATCCACATTAATTATATTTCTGTAGTCGACATCTCGTCTAGGGTTTCCTTTACTTCTTTGCTTCCTTCCATAATATTCTAATCTGATCCTAGATCACAATAGAGGTTCATACCTCCCGAAGCTACCATAATATCAACAGAAGAAAGATAGTGAAACACCCAATTTTGAATAAGAATCTAATCAAAGAGTGGATGAAATTTTTAAGTCAAGTCATGTTGTTGAAGACGAAGATGAAACTTCCAAATTACAAGAAGAAAATTCCAGCCTCCTATATACTCCATTTGAAGATATTTCAAGCAAAAATTTTGAGGATGAACTGGATAAGCCTCTACCAAATATACAAGAAGATTTCATCCTTGTAATAGATGATGAAACATGAAAAGAGAACTTGTAGCAAGAAGAATTGGCAGAAGAAAACAAATTTGAGAATAAAGAAGATAGCCATTGCATAGAAGAAGAACATTGCCAAGACATCGTCAATGAAACAATAATTTTGAATGTGGAAAAAGAAGAAAAAGAGAATATTTTCAAGAAATAAATTTCTCATTTGATTAAAGATAGCAACACTCTAGGGTAGCCAAGAGTATATTATTTGAATATTGGTTCGAAAGTATTGTCAGCCTACCAATGCAAACAAGTCTTCTTCATACATTGCTCGATCTTGTTGTGGTACATTTTGGGCATGCTCCTGATTTATTAATATTAACACCCATATTTCTCTTACTACTAGAGCTCATTTCACAAGTCAATGGGAAGCTCAAATGGTTCCATTGGAAATATTCATATACCTAATATTCCCCTTTTCTTTCAATTAAGTTAGGGTAGGTAAATCATGTATGTACATATTGTGTTTCTTCAGTTCAGTTTTGCATAATAAGACAGTCTTTATATTGAAGTTTGAAGATAACTCCATTAAAGAAGAAGAATTACAAGAGTTCAATTTGAAGATGACTCCATAGCCCAATGGAGAAGGTAATTGGTCTTGAGATTATGGTGTTCTCAGTAGCCCGTAGGGGGTCACTGTCTTGTAGTTGGATCCTGTTGTTGACCAAAATTTGGTCACCTATGTATTCCCACTCCTGGAATAATATCATAAGGTGAATTTTTTTTAACTATTATAATTTCCTTGTATAGTCCTTGGTCTCAACTTCAACACGCATTTTCGAATCGAAAATCTGAGTTCGTATGCTCAAGATATCCATGTTTGAATTTTAAAGCGAAAAAGGGTGTCTATTACATGTGGAATAAAGTTAATCTTTTGGAAGCGCTTTTAAATTTTTGGGGCTTCAAGACCCTTGAAAATATTCTTGTACTAGGTTCAAAACCCATAAAAAAATATTCATGGAATTTCTCATGGGCACATGTCATTTTCCTCTACTTAACATTTATTTGAGTTATGGCGGTCAGTCGGACTCACCATAACTCCCTCACATCCATCCCCGACAAACTCACCTTACCCCCTCTCTCTCCATTTCCTCACCCCTCACCCATTCCATACTTAACATTTATTTGAGTTATGGCGGTCGGTCGGACTCGCTATAACTCAAATATCTCCCTCCCCCTCACTTCCCAACCCGCCAACCCTTTTCCTCCACCTACAAATTGAACCTCCCTCATTTCCTCCACCTACAAATTCACCCCCTCATTTTCACCTTAAATATTTCTCTCCCTCTCACTTCCCAACCCGCCAACCCTTCTTCGCCACCTACAAATTACCCCCCCTCACCTCCACCACCTAAATTTCTACCCTCCCCCCTACATTACCCTTTACCCTTTTTCCTACACTCTTGTGCTTCATACACTTAACTCATTTTCATGAAACATTATTACTATTATAATATTCACCTTTAACTTTTCCACTTTATACATTATTTTATGTAATCCACTTGTAACGTTATGCCACGTGCCCAAATTTCCTTGGATGACATGGAAATGTGTTTAAGCCTATTGAGGAAGTGTCACATGGAAGCCATTAATTGGAGACACATGGCTATATATTAATAGTTGGACAAAATTTAATCCAAGGGCTCATATTTGTCCACGAATTTTGATCAATGGTGGTTGAGTCACGATCTTGTAGAGGCCATAACTTGAGCTCCGGGTGTCAGAATCGCGCAAACTTTATATCGTTGGAAAGTTATTTCGATGTAGAAGATGATGGTACATGTTTCAAAGGCTAGAGATTGCTACATTTTCCCCATAAATTAAAATATCGGTCAGATGCATTTGTAATAGGCATGCGTAACAACTCGACTTCACGAGCTCATATCTTGAGATCCATGCGACGGATTTGGATAAATTTTATATCATTGGAAAGATAAGACAATGAAGATCAAATCATAAGTGGTTTACATGATTCAAAATTTGTTTTTAAATTATAAAAAAATAAATTATAATCGTCTTATTTTTATGGAAAATTAATTAAATTGTGAAAATAAAAGTTTATTTAAAAACTTTTATTAAAAAATGAAAGAAACAGTTGAGACAGTTATTGTAACCATCAAAGAAGACAATAAAAGGACAAAAAAACAACAAGTAAAGGACATGATATACCATCATAGTAAGTTTATGTTGATCACATATTTCTGTCTTTATCAAGTTCTTCATCCAGTTACTCCACCTCTTTAAATAGAAAGGTTTAACTGAAGACTGATATTTTACCTTTTCTTCTTACGAGGTATTCATGTCTTCCGTCGCCTAATTTCTTTTTTCTAAGAACTTTATTCTTATACATATTTGTTTTATGGTCCGCGGGAGCCCCAATCCCAGTCATTATGAGAAATGCATTTTAATTTCAGAGAATATGTATTGAACTATATATTTTTTTTTGAAATTCCAAGAGAACTATTTTGGAAACAATCTTGATTGTACTTTGTAACCCTATTTTTTTAATATAAAGTATTTGAGGTTGATCTATCTTTATTTTCGTTTGAGCTACCCATGTATCACTTTGTCAAAGTTCTCTTATGCATGCAGATCATTTTCTTTTAATTTATGTGATCAGAAATGTTTTCCCTACTATGATGGATGTGAGGAATTTTGTCTATTTTCTTTAAATGTATGAATGTGTGTGTTTCATGGTCCATTCTCAAGAACTGTCCTTTTAAAAGAAAAATAAAAATATTTTCCATTTTTTGTTATATCTATTTTACTTTTTGTTGATGGACTTCTTCTAAAAGTCCCACATTTTACACAAAGACGGACTTCTTCTAAAAGAAAAAATATTACACAAAGACTTAAAAGAGAGTTTCTCACAATTGATCATTGACAAATGACCCTCCATGCTCTTTAAATAGATATCATGGACCAATTGGGTGTTAAACCACAGATCAATGTAGTCGTTAAGATTGAGGAGAATATGAACCGTCGTATCACTCTCTATCAAGAACATAGCATGATTGTTAGATTACCTAACTACAAATGCATACTAATGCATACTAAAGAAACACACTTTTACCTAATGACACATAAGACCAAGTTGATCTTAACTAACTCCTAAGTCTCTAAATATCCTAACACCCCCTGTTAAGAACAAATTGGGATAGGATTGAAGGATTTGCAAAGGAAACACTATAGGAGAAGGAAGGAGGCATTAGAGCCTATCCCCCCTTAATGATAACTTCTTGAACTCCTAACATAGATCAAATTTTGGAAAACTTCGCTTCTATAAGAGACTTTGTGAAAATGTCTTCAACTTGATCTTTTGTAGGGAAAAATAAAATTTCACTAACTTGATCATGAATGAGTTTTCTGATGAAGTGTATGTGTAGCTCAATGTGTTTGATGCACTAATGTTGAACTGTGTCTTGGCTATATTGATGGCACACTGATTATCGCACCAATGGGTGGTCAAATGCTATTGCTAGAAGCCGAAATCTGAAAGGATCTACTGAAGCCACAGGGCTTCTTGACTTGCATTGATTGTTGCTCGGTACTCTGCTTCTACTACATAAAGAGCGATAACTTGTTGTTTCTTACAAGCCCACGTGATAGGTCCTAAACTAAGGAGGAAAACATAACCTGCAGTATATTTTCAATCATCAAGGTCACCAGCCCAATCTGAATTAGTGAAACCAACCAATAAAGGAGTCCCTCCTAAGTTGTAATGTATCCCAAACTGAACTGTACCCTGGACATACCGAAGTATCCTCTTAGTTTCTTTCCAATGGTTTTCATCAGGTGTTTTCATATACCGGGAAAAAAGACCAACAACAAAGGAAAGATCAAGACATGTATGAGTCAAGTATAAGAGGTTACCAACTAACTGGCAATACAAAGTGGCATCAAGTTTGGGAGAAGTACAAGTGGCAACAAGTTTGACTCCAAATTGGAAGGGAGAAGGGGTTGGTTTTGAATCTTCCATGTGAAAAAAAAGAAGAAGGTCATAAGCATACTTAGACTAAGAAAGAAAGATTCCTTCATTGGTTTGCAATACTTTGAGGCCAAGGAAATATTGAAAATGGCATAAGTCGTTCATTTCAATTCCTTATTAAGGTTGGTTTTGACATGGTTTAAAAGTTTAGAGTTACTACCAGTGAGGATAAGATCATCAACATAAAGAACAAGGATTATGAGATGGCTTCCTACTTTCTTGGTATAGACATTAGGATAAGAATGGCAACTAGAAAATTAAGGGTCAAGAAGAAAGTTGTCCATTTTGGTATACCAAGCTTGGGGAGCTTGCTTAATATCATAAAGAGATTTCTTAAGGTGACAAACAAGGATAGAGTCATTTTGTACATAGCCAGGTGGTTTTTCCATGTAAATTTCTTCTTGCAAGTCCCCATGCAAGAAAGAAGATTTGACATCCATCTGATGGACCTCGCATTTAAGTGAGGAAACAAGGGCTAGAATAAGGCAGATGGAATTTGTTTTGGCTACGGGAGAAAAGGTTTCATTGTAGTCAAATTTTCCTTCAACTTGAGATAATCCTTTAGAAACTAACCAAGCCTTGTGTCTTTCAAAACTTCCATCTGATGCATACTTAGTTTGATAGACCCATTTACATTTGACAAGTTTTCTTCCTTTCGAAAGAGGTACAATATCCTAAGTATCGTTCGCCATTAAATAATGATACTCTTCATTCATTGTTGTATCCCAATTTGGATGAACTAAAGCTTCTGCAAATGTCTATGGATCTTGAGTCTCTGAAAATTGAGCCAAAAGAGAAGAGGCTCACTGGAATTATGAATGTGTTCGACGTTGATCAAAAGGATCACTGACAAGATCACCAATTTATTTTCTTGTTGAATGAACCCATCTAGGAAGCAGTGGTGTCGGTGTAGGTTCATGTTCAATGGAATCATCTAGAGGAAGGTGAGCAGGTGGAGGTGTATTTTCATCCTCACTATCATCATCTAAAGAAGAAGAAACCAAAATAGGAACAAAAGATGGCACAAACATCAAAGATGGATCATAGGCCGAAGAAGGCACAAATGTCGAATTAGGCTCGCATGCCAGGATATTTTCATCAAATTGAACATCTCTTCTAATAATAATTTCATTAGAATGAGGTTGAAGAATTCTATAACCTTTGACATCTTAAGAATATCCAACAAAAATACACTTCTCACTTTTAGGTTGTAAAGCTTTCCTTTTCTCATCAAGAATGTGAGCCCATGCTACATTGCCAAATACATGGAAGTGACTTGCATCTAGATTAATTTTATTCCATGCTTTCTTCGATGATATATTTTTTAGATCATTTGCGGGCATCTAATTTACTATGTAATTTGCATAGTTAATGGCTTCCACCCAATAATTAAGACTTGATCCCTTAGATTGGATCATACAATTAGCCATTTCTTTTAATGTGCGGTTATTTCTCTCAACAACACCATTTTGTTGTGGTTTATATGGAATAGTGTGTTTCATTTGGATGCCTTATGCAGTGTAGTAACTTGTAAAGTTATTGTTCACATATTTACCTCCATTATTTGTTCTTAACCTTTGAATTTGATGTCTAGATTGTTTTTCTACAAGGGCCTTGTAGGCCAAAAACTTCACTCTTAAGTTTTAAGAAGTAAACCCAAGTGCATCTGGAAAAGTCATCAATGAAATTTAAGAAATGCTTGCACCTATTAAAATAAGGAGAATAAATTGCACCACACAAGTCACTGTGAACAATCTGCAAAGCAGGTTGAGGTGTGCCAAGAGGCACATGTGTCACAATTGTCTCAATGGTGTTTGTCGAGAACACAACCGACGCAAACACCATATCTACAAGAAACGGGAGGAAGACCAAACACCATATATTGATTACATAGTTGTTGCAATGAGCAATAGATTAGATGAAAAAACCGCTCATGCCAAAGTTTTCTCAAGTCATCACTATGAGCAACACAAACTGATGGAAAAGATAATGACCCAAAGTTGTCAAATTTGTACAACCTGGTAATATCATCAACAATTCTATTTGCGAGAACATACTTAGGATCTTTTAAATCCTTAATTACAACTTGGTGAAGTGAAAATTGTACGGTTTTACCTTCACTTGAATGAGTAATCTGAAATACTTTAGAAGGTTGCAGGAAAGACTTGGAACACATAATATATCATTGAATGACCATTATCTACCTGAACTGATCCAGACCCTACAACACTAAGAGATCTATCATCACCAACAAATATTTTCTTGGTGTTACATTCATTTAGAGCATAAAATATGGCTTTATTCTTAGCCATATGATAAGATGCTCAGGAATCAATAAGTCACTCATCAAAAGAAGAAGTAGAAGTTAAAAGTGCATGTCCATGAGAAGAAGAAGAAGAAGAATCAATACTAATGTTGTTCTTCTTCTAAAGATTCCATATTCTTAAAACAATTGGATTCCACATGACCATATTTCCCACAAAAGTTGCAATGTTTGGTAGTCTTCTTATTTTTAGATTTTGCTCATTTGTCACCATT
>JASDQU010390129.1:10502-21538 GCA_032191745.1 Picea mariana | reverse complement strand
CTACATGGAAACCATAAGGTATGAACGCTCGCTTCTTTTCCTTGACCATAGTGGAATTGTAGCCTTGCAAGATGGTCTTGTAGAATATCTCCCCTACTACAAGCCAGTCAGGGACATGCGCTGGTAGGAGGTGTGGTGCTCCGGTATCCCCGAACACCCTGATGTAGGTATCACGCTCGTCCAAATACCAGTGGCCTACTTTTGATATCATATTTTTGGCCACAGATGATAGTCTCAGGCATTCTTTCTTAAAAAGAATGAGATAAATATGTGTGATGAATTCATTGCAGATGAGGGAGTAAGATTTCTTGTACCTCTTCTCCCATAGGATGCTGAAATATATGTGGACTAGTAGCTCTGCGATCTTCCAGCTCAGGTTCATGCCGGCGAAAATGCTTCTGGTGCACATGACATCAAGTAAATATGAATCCATGAGGAAGGTTGGTGTCTCTCCTTCCTTCGGCATCTGATCCTTTTGTATGCAAATGCTCAGTTTCTTAGAAATGATGTCTCCCCAGTTGAAGACCTCCCTGAAATCACTACTATGTAAGCTAAGCGAATCCACGCCTCTAAAAATATGGAGCAGTCCTTCTCCCCATATAATCAGTAGATGAGAGCCATCAAGTAGATGTATGGATCTCTTAAGTTGGTCGTATGGTACCAGAAGGTGCTCCGATTGGTGTATTTATTGTCTTCCCTCCACCATGAGGCCATCATCCGGCTGGTGTCATGGCGCTCGTAGAACTTCATGAAAAATTCTATATTCATTCATTCCTCGGGGTCTCGGAGTTTGTAATATTTTTGGACCTCCACCGGAAGGAAGACCCCAACACACCCACCATTTTCATCGTTGATTAAACACTTCTTTGTGTCTATGTGGTTGATGAGCCACTTCAAATGTTCTATACATGGAAAGACGGGAGTTCTGATTGCTACCATGTGCAAGTACAACCGTTGGATATTTGGAAACACCTCGTTGTCAAGAGCCCTCACTTATGGGTTGATGTGTGGCATATATTTTGGTTATTCTTCCCGGGTGAACTTTTTAAATATCTCTCCCCAATGTGGGAGTTTCTCCTTGGACCCTGTGCTTGCCTCTGTATCTCAAAAGGCTAAAAGATGATTAAAAACCTTCTTCATCGTTGTTTTGATGACACGCTCTGGGCTTGGAGTGTATTTGAATTTCTTCACGACCCCTGGAGAGGATCCTTCACCCAAATATGGTTCTTTTAGCTTTGGAGCCCTCGACGATCATCTAGTGGTTGTCTTTCTTGGAGGCATTGTTCCTGCAAACAAACTAAAACTTCAGAGACTGTGTGAAGAACAAAACCGAATAAAAAAATATATGAAGCGTAAACATGTAAAATCTACATACTTGGATACATACCTGTAAAGCTTTCTAAACCTAGATAAATACTTGGATACATACCCGTAAAGCTTGTAAAATCATCTCGCTTCTCCGGATGCTCTGAATTTCCTTGCACAGAGAATGATTCTGCTTACAGCAGCTCAAGATAATTTAAACCAGTGAAGAACTTATTGTGTCGCATTAGCCATTCAATTTGAGTGATGAGTGAAATTTAAACAAATATGTCACCGAATCTATGCAGCTTAAATTCATCGTGGGTTGACGACAAAGATGATGGGGTGATGTGGTCTATTGGTGATTTTAAAGGGTTGTTTTGATTTTCGCACGAGGTAGCAACTAATGCGGGATTTGGTATTAATTAGACCCTTAAATGCTCAAAATATAATTGTATCCAACTCTCAAACGTCCCATCGTGTCACTTTCTTAGTGGGTGGATCGGGAATCAGGGATGCGCTTTGAACATTTTTGTTGATGTCTCTCGCAAAAGATATGACATCGATCAATCTCATCGTACAATGTTGTCGTGGAAAAGCTAACTGAGAGCTGTGACTTGGACACTGGGAACCAAGAATGACTTGGGATAAGACTAGATCATACGATTCTCCAATCTCGCAAAGACACATGGCATTGAAGACCGATGACCTAATTCACGTGTACTAATCGAAGTCAAGACTTACCTTAAATTGTGCATTCTAAAACAAACCTGGGCTTGCTGATGCCTAAAAGGTATCGTGGCTCGGAGATCGGAGATAAACCTATCACATGTTTTTCTTTGGATTAGCTTCCTCGAACAAGTCTCAATGTCGAAACGCTTCGGGGATCGGCGATCGAGAAAACTCTTTAGCGTGGCCAAAATGTTTGTTTCGATCCTTTTCGGTCTTCCCCGGTTCCAATAAGCACGTCAGGTATCGACTATCGATGATATCTTTTCTTTCTTTGTTAACATCTATTCCCATCATCTTTTATCGATGTCGAAGAGGAGTCGGCTATCGACGATATCCTTATACAAAAATTTGGCACAAACAGAAACTTACTTTTGTCGATGTCAATGGAGATTGACGCTTGGTGACTAAGGTTTCTCGAGTGGCTCTTTTCCTTTTCAGAATACATTTCGATGCCAAATCTGAGTGTGTCAGGTGAAGTGTTTTGGATTTTTATTCTTTGTTCAAGCGTTAAGGATTTTATAAGTCATGGGGTTTCATAAGTTCAAAGAAACCTAAAAAGATAATGATATTCATGATAATAAGAAAAGAAAAAACATTTTCACAAAAATTGAAGTCGAAATAGACAGTGCAAAGATCAAGTGGTACCCAAAAAGTAAAAAATTGACATAGGCATTTTTAGGGTGTGTTGAGTGCTCAACATGATGTTGGGACCAAGTCCTATGGACTTCAGCCTTCGACTATTTTCCCTTGTCAATTTCTATTTCCCCCTTGAGTTTCACTTCTCTAAAGCCTTTCATAACTCCACTAGAAAAAACATACAGTCGAGATTTAATATCCCATCGAATTGATGGTCCTTCCCCCATATAGAGGCTTCAGTGAGATCAACGAATACAAATTAATCAAGTGTTGAGATGGACGACTCTCAACCAATTCAAAAATTTGGCGCTTCAGGATATTTTCATTCCCGAGTCTTCCACCTCCCTAGAGTGACAATCCTCTGAAGTTCTTACCCTATTCATCCATGGATGGTCAATACTTAATCAAGCGTTGAAATGGATGATTCTCATACACTCTGGAAATTCGACGCTTCGAGGATTCAGGATATTTCCATACCCGAGTGTTTCACTTCCATGGAGTGAAAATCCTCCGAAGTAATTACCTCTTCTCCCTCTACTTCATACAACAGTCGAGAGAGGTCCCGAAGGGATCTTAGATCGATGGCTTGCATTCCTTCGCGACTTCGGACTTCGACACTTTTTACTAACAGAAACGTGGACACCCCCAGAGTCACATGCTATCGGAGATAACAGGACATGCTAACGTCACCTAGGGTGACATGGAACCATGGCACGTGTGCCACATGTCACTTAAAAATGGATAGATCAGGGTAAAAAATGTACCAAATATAGGTGAAATGTGTCCTTACATGACACCCCTGCCATGTGGTATAAAACAGGTCATCAACCACAAGAACGATCCATAATCACTACTCCATATTCGATGGCCTGCATGACCTCTCGACTCTACACTTCCATGCATTCAAAACTTCATGGCTTGAATTCTTTGGGGTTTTTCTCTGCAATATACTTAGTATTCGTTAGACTGGCGAAGTTCTGAAGCCTGAACTTCGCTACCCTTCTACCACTGTTAGATCCAACAACCCGCAATGCTCCCAAATCCCTTTCCTTGATCTAATGGTCGACAGGAATTCCAGGACTTCGATACTTCGGGGCTCCTGGTTGTAGCAGTTCAACAAGGTTTAAATTCTCGGATTGAAAAATCCCAAAGTGGTCAATGCTGGGTGACCACGATCAATGACAGAGATCCCTCCGCACCTCCCATCAGATCATACGGTTGATGAGACTTCATGAATCTAGCCTTCAACATTTTAGGCTTTGCCTGCCTACCAAGATCGCTAAAGTGGTTAAGTTCTGAAGTCTTGCCTTTCGTACTTGGCCTCGATTGATGGTTGACGATCAATCAACTAGATCTATGAATGGGACTTAACCTTTCCCAACCTCTGGTTTCTCATTCATCAGATGACCCTTGTTCACCTACGCTCCGATCAAACAATACAGATCTCCCTTGATCCCATGGTGGAAATCACTCATGAATTCGAAAGGAAGAGTCATGATCCTTCTATCCCTTACAAAGGATCTCTGAATTTCTAGCTTCTGCATGGATTCTGCAATGCCATTCCTCCTGAGCTTCTTTATTTCAAGGTCATAAATCGATATCAACTACGAGACTCTGACCAACAGATCTGGCCCATACCGAACCAATGTTTCAACCAGTAGCTCTAATACCAATCTGTAACATACCCAACCACCCACAGGTCAGGCTACGCTACTTAAATAGGCTTAGACAGGTTGCATCACACCTAACCACCAACAGGAAGGGCACACTGCAGTCCAAAGCCTCATTTCTCTAAACTTATTTCGAATTCAAAAGACTTATCATTAATAAAAGAGGCATGAAAACCACATGCATAAGACAATATGCATGCTACAACATAAAGGAGTAAACAATGTTCCATGCACAACAAATAACCAGTAGATATGCACATTAAAAATACATATCTCAGAGATAATTAAATACACAATGGAAATACACATTACACAAAAAACACAAAGAGAACTTATCTTTGCAAGTAGACGTTCACCAACTAGCTGTAGATCATGGACATTCATCCCAACCATAGAAATTGTTGTTCTTTTACTCTCAACAATAGGTCACCCCCGAGCTAGGGATATGAATCCACAAGGACGGGTCCTAGGCCAAGTCTAAACACACAACAGTTGGCTAACTATCTCTCAGGTTTCCCAACCTCACAACAAGTCTAAAATTCCAGCTCTCTTTCCCCCTTATCCTTCATAACCCAAATAAATGAACACCTTTCTTTGCCATGCATCCCTGAGGTTGTTCCATTTCTCTCTAGTGCTCCATTTCTACTGGTCAGAAAATATCCTTGCTAGAAACTCGAAGGATTCTCAGTTGTGGACAATTCTATCCGAATTACCATCAATCTCATAACTAACAGGACTTTCATCACTCAAGCTATCACACGCCTTTAAACACTCACAACAATCCAAATTACACCATCTCTCTTCTACCTAGCCTACACAACCCAAGAGAATGGACCCCCTTCTCTGCCATGCAGTCCCTCAGTCGTTTCCATCTCCTTCCAGGGCTCCAGTGCTTCTGGTAAAAAATATCCATGCTATGAGAAAACTTATCCAAGATCCACCCAAAAACCCATTCGTATCCATGCTCAAACCAAGAGCACTTGAATTATTCTGAATGAGTGAGGAAAAAGGAAGAAATAGAACAAGGGGAAGAAATACGAAGAAGACCCAAACAACCCCCAAGGGATGTTTTAATTAAATGAAGACAAGAGCCACATGGCCTCCCTCCCAAGAAGCTCATCTAACCCCTTTTCTCCATAAAATCAATTATGGGTAAAATAAAATAATAATAAAAATACTTAGCCCCTCAATCCCCCTCTCTCGTGAAATCATACCCCCCTATCTCTTTTGTCCTTATTCGTCTTGCAACCAACGATGTATTTTATTAATGTATATGAAGTATTACATTTCCTAGGCACTCTGACCATTTTTCAACTTTACTGACTCACCAACCTAACTCACAATTACATAATATATTATAGTTCATAAGGGTTAAAAATGGGATGTTACATACATTTTCATGATTTGAGTTGATGTAGGGAGGCCATAGAGCTGAGGAAATCAATACAAAATTCAAATTATGGAACTTTGCTTTTGAATCTGATGTTGAAGGTGCTTTTGGGATTAAAATAAGAGACCTTCTAATATCAAAATTTTCTCACTCAAAGTTGAAAATGTTGCTACGGGTATTCCATTACCTACTCTAGGATTCCTGTACCAAAATAGCCTAGAGCTCTAATGATCTAGGTGGATATTGGTGGCCACCCACCTATTCCAACTGGCTCCTCTTATCAATTTTTATTTGAGCATGTTCTTATGTATATCTTTGTAACTGTGGGTTCTACACTTCTGGGGTTGTCTGAATCCCTACACATCTTCTAGGTGGATACTGGTGTCCTCTCACCTAATCCAATTGGCTTATTTTGTATGTTTTCATGTCAACACATCTTGTTGTACTTCCAAAGACGTTTTGGAGGCCTAAACAATGTTTTTTTGGCTCGCCACTATCAAATTGTAGACAAAGTCTGAGTTTGATAGCGTAACATGTAGCTCTCTAAAAGACCTTTATAATCGTCTATCACATGCCTAAAACAAAGGTCATATGAAAAATTTACGATCCTGGGAATTTGAGGTACCAACTTACCCATAGGGGCCCCCATGAATTTTGGCGTTTCACCTCCTAGGGTTAGGTTTTTGGATATCTAGGGTTTTGACAGTCATGAGTAATATCAAAAAGGCCTTTGGAGCCTCATTGTAATCATTATGCTCAGACGGATGTGCATAGCAGCCACATCTCTTCTCAGAGATAGCTACCACCATTCCAGCAAGTGTTTTAGTTCTACATTTTTATAGTTTCATCCTGTTTCATTTATTCAATAGAAGATATTGTTCACTCGATATATGTCTTTTTATTCATATCTCTATGTTTATTGTATTCATCCTGTTAATCAATTTGTTCTGCTCCTAAATCTGGATCAGTGGTATCAATGTGGTTTGATCTTCATTTATTTTTCTACATGCATTTCCCTAACAAGATACAGGTACAAGAAGTTGGGACTCGAACCAATCGAGCCATTGCAATATCGGTCATGCCAATCCCGACAATAACCCATGGGAGGGTAAAAGAAAGATGATGGACCAGGATATCCTTTTAAAATGTTGCTCGAGGAATCCCTTGTGCAACAAAGGAACGAAATGATGGAAAAATTTACACAGATCCTTCGATGACTTCCCACAGGATAAGCATCTTCATTAAGCGGCCATGTAACCCCCTTCAAGGTACAAGTAAATTTTTATATTTCATTATTTGAAGGACTGATAGATGCAAATGTTGTAGATAAATGGTTGAATCTACTCGAAGGGTATTTTTCGGTCCATAATTTTTTCGATAGGGAAACGATTACTTTTGCACTCCTCAAGGTCATCCCCCATGTTAAGGATTGGTGGGACACTTACTCTAAGCAAAGGGCCATAGAGGAATATGCAATATTTTTGGTTTCCCCTACATGGGATTCCTTCCAGAATACCAATAAATAACAATACTACCCTATTGGAAGCTACGAGGACTAGTACACCAGATGGACCACCCTGTGTCAAGAAAGGGACCAGACAATACCATATTTCACCAATTGTTTCCATACCTTGTGCACCAAGTTGGGTATCAAAGAATCTAAGTGACATCTGGTGCTCAAATACTGTGGATTTTTTCACAGATACATTAAAAAAAAATGGACTTTCTAGACATCACCTCATTGGGTATGACTTATGGATATGTTGTCAAGATCGAGCATAAATTTAAGCAAAAGAGGTGAGCGTTTGGATTTGCAAACTCCTCATAGTAGAAGCATGGAAAATGTGGCCCCAACCCACACAGCAAGAAACAAAGAAAAAACGGTCACTCTCAGGACAACCAGTCCAAGCCGCAACACAAGAAGGGAAATGAGAAGACGAAGAAGGACATGGGAAAATGGTGTGAATACCATAAAATCCCTTGGCACAACATTGAAGAAGGTTGCTCCAAGTAGACACTCGTGGTCAAGTTGAAGGCTTCCGAGTCAAAGGTTGATTCTAATTCTGAATCAAATCCAGAAGGAGGGAAGTATATTATCGATGTTGAACCCAGTTCCACTCTTTCTACCACCAAATTCCAACTAAGAGAACCAGAATAACCAGAGGAAGGGGAACAACTCTTTCACTCACAGATGTGGGTAAAGGGGGCTCCACTTAATTTCATTGTCGATAGCGGTAGTAAGAAGAACCTGATCTCAGCAGAGGTCGTCAAGCGGTTGGACATGCCGATGAAACCACACCCACAACCCTACACCATCAGTTGGCTTCGCCAAGGAAGATATCTTTGTGTCAGCCAACAGTGTCATTTTACCTACAGCATCAAGCCCTTCAAAGATGAGGTATTGTGTGATATTTATCACCTTGAATTTTGTGATGTTCATTTAGGACAACCATATTTGCGGAAGCTTCATGGTGTGTATCATTCTATACCCTATACTGTTATTATTACTTTGGGTAGACAATTGTACATAATACCAGAGGTAGTGCCACCTATCACTATTTCTTTAATCTCTGCTAAGAAACGCAGTAAGGTCATTTCACAAACCGAGAAGTTTTTCTTCTTTGTGATCTGTGCTCACAGTAATCACAAGGTCACCACCACATTCATGACCTCTACACAGAGCCTCTCTTTTCAACAGAAGAAAGTGGATGGGATCATGGAATAGTACAAAGACATATTCTCCTCACCCACCGGGGTAATGATGCACTACCAAGTCAAGCATCCAATTGATCTAACCCCCGATGAACCTCTTCCTAATGTACAAGTATTTCATCGCTCATTGATGGAAAATGATCAAATCCGGCGTCAAATCCAAGAGATTCTTCAAAAGGTGCACATCAGACCCAACTCCTCCCTTTGCGGAATCCCGGTTGTATTGGTGCAGAAGAAGGACGAGACCTAGTGAATCTGCATTGATTACAGAGCATTAAACAAAATCATAGTCAGAAACCGATACCCAATTCCTAGTATTGATGACCATTTTGACCAACTCAAGGGGGAAAAGTTATTTAGCAAGAATGACCTAAAGTCTGGCTACCACTAGGTTCCCATCAAACCAACTGATGTCTGGAAGACAACTTTCAAATCTAAAGAAGGTCTCTTCGAATGGTTGTTCATTCCCTTTGGCCTAACAAATGCACCAACCACTTTCATGAGGTTGATGGATGATGTATTGAGACCATTCACCAACTCTTTTTTGGTGGTATATTTGGATGACAACCTCATCTTCAATAGAACTTGGGAGGAGAACATGTGACATATTCAATAGGTTTTGAGCACTCTCAGGCAGCACAAGCTATATGCCAACTTGGAAAAATGTTCCTTTGGCATGAATAGGGTCCAATACTTGGGATACATTGTTGTTGAGCATGGGTTACATGTCAATCCCACTAAGTTCCAAGTCATCTATGACTTGCCATCTCCGACCACACTAACAAAGCTTCAGAGCTTCTTGGGACTCGCCAATTTCTATTGACGGTTCGTGTTGGGATTCTCCCATATTTCATTGGCCCTCATCCACGTGACCAAGGGCAGTGGAAGGGAAATGTTCATGTGGGGGATGGAACAACAACAAGCATTTTATGATCTGAAGCATCACTTGTGCTCAGCTCCAGTACTCTCCTTGCCTGATATGCAACAACCATTCGAGATTGAAACTGATTCATCTGACTTGTTGTAGGTGGAGTTCTCACTCAACATGGTCATATGGTTGCATACCATAGTGAGACACTCTCAGATATTGTCCGAAAATACCCAACCTATGACAAGGAAATGTATTCCATTGTACAATCTCGTTGTCAATGGAAACATTACATTCTGGGAAAGGAGATGATCATCCATAGTGATCAAAATGCTCTACATTTCATACAGACATAAGGGAAGTTGTAGAACGACCGCCATCAGAAGTGGTACACCTACTTGCAACAGTTCCATCTCAACATCAACTATAAGAAAGGGAGCACAAATCATGTCGTTGACTTCCTCAGTCGACCTCTTGTAGTTGCACTCACCACTGTGCTCCATTCCTATGGACATGAGGCATCTGAGTGGCCCCAACTTTATAAACAAGATCGAGACTTCACCACCACCTATAAAATCTTGGGTACCGGTGAGACTGTGATTGATTTTCACATTCAGGACAGGTTTTTATGCCATCTGGGCCATCTCTTTGTTCTTGCAAACGAGTGTGAAAAGATGATTTGGTAATCCCACTACAGTCAGGTGGCAAGACATTTTGGTGTGGAGAAAACTGTGGTCATTCTCTAGAAAAAAAATTATTGGCCAAAACTTCTGTTAACACTGAGAGTCACCCTCATATTGCGGGAGGATAAGCCCAATACCCATAAGATCTTTTGGTGGATGTTGGTTTTATATGAGTGGAGGTCAATGGAAAAAACTCAATATATGAATGATGTTCAACACGAAACTGGACAAGAAATGCACAGGGAAGTGAGGTACACATTAACTTCAGTAAGTGAATTGATTTTAAGTGTGAGCAAAGGGAAGACTTAGTGAGAAAGGTGAACAAGAATGCTATGAGCATCAAAGCTTTCAAGAAGTTTGGAGAAGAAAAACTTAGACTCAATATCACTCTTGATCACAAGCTTCAGACACTGAAATATGTCCAAACAACACAGTCACAACAACACAATGATCAAACCTACATCACAATGCAGCTACGAAAACTCGACTGGATCCTCCATGCCCGAGCCATTTAGTGTAAGAGGGATAAAGATAACAAGGGATCTAACTAAAACTGGTCACAATACCACTATAATCAAACCTACATTACAAGATCATAACAACCCTCGACTGGATCCTCCATGCCCTAATGTTTTAGCACAGTTTTTACAGAGAGATGAAAAGAAGATGACTTCTATTAACATGAAAGTATCAAATTTGATACATAACCAGAGAACATTTTTGGCATCAAAACATTACATAATAGGGAGCTCTGCTCAACCAGTTGACAACTTTAATAAAATATTAAAACTATCTATTTATACTCAGAAAAATACACCACTACCAAGAGTGTGACGTGGTCACTACAATCAAAGCCTTGCGTCGATGAGTTCTTCTGTCAAACTGAACATGCACGCCTCTGTCAGACGTGAGCTCAGATCGACATGGGTTTTGCAGGAAAATATGTGCAAAGGGATACCACGGGTTGATGGTTCCATCCCCACGGTCGGGCCTTCCATTTATGGAGTGACCTGAGGTTTCAACCACTAGCTCTACTTTCATTA
>JASDQU010390126.1:812-11037 GCA_032191745.1 Picea mariana | reverse complement strand
AATGTACATCATGAAGATGTCCTCATGAAATTGTTTATGTTTTCATTGGAAAAAGATGCTAGACTCTAGTATAAATCTTTACCCCATTCCAGTATTCCTTCATTGAGATATTTTCACACACTTTTTCATCAACATTGTAAGAGGATATATTCAGCTGAAATCCTTTTTGAAGATTTTTGTAATATAGGATTCATAAGACAAAAAGATCATACAAATCCTCTTGAAGAGGAGGAAGAAACAATAGAAATTTCTCAAGTTGATGAAGATGATCAATATGAGGAAGAGTTGGCTCATAAAGATGCTAGATCTTGTGAACATACTCAAGAAGAAGATATTCAACATCACAGTCAACCTGCAAAAGAGATAGAAAGGAATGATTGTTGTTTTATCCAGAAAATGCAGAGACCACCTCCTCCTTTGATTGAAGAAGAAATAGATCTGCTCCTGCACAACTATGTTGCAGCCCCTACTCACACAGATTTGCAGCTTACACAGTCCCGGATATGAGTGTCAAACTTCTTCCATTTCTGAAAATGTAAATCTATTTTTAAATGATGACAGTCATGTATTTCATGGAACTTTACAGGAAGTTAGTGAACCTATTTATGATGATTTCTTTCCAAGAGATCATATTTTAGACTCTGCTTTGTTTCATGAAAAAGATATGGTTGCCATCTTTAATGATCCTGAAGAAATTTTGTTGTCTGAAAATGATTTAGACTGTGATTGGCAGAAGTATGATTCTGAAATAAATAGTATGCCAGAGATAGTAACAAAGTGTCCTTTGCTTGAGAGATCCACAGTTGATGTCCCAAGTTTTTGTCTGACTAATGACCCTCTTGAGCTATCTGTTGAACCTAAATATGATGAGTATAGTGATGATTATTTCATCATTTCTGTAGAACAACTTGTTACAGATTTTTCATGGAGGGATGAGGGTCTTCAGACAAGATTGTGCCATGATTTTGGAGATGCCATTGCAAATGATCTTGAAGGATTCTTAGATATTCTCTTCGAGAATGATCATGATCATTATAAATCAGAACATAGAGTAGTCCTGGATGTTTTAAAACCTCAATACCATGCATTTTTTCATGATCCTTTTGCTGACCTTTTACATTCATTTAATGGAGGAGTATGCTATGTCATGGATATTTTGTCACAAGAATCAATGAAAGGTTTGAAAAATCATGATCACCAACAGGTCAGATGGGATTTGTCAGTTTCCTTTTTCATCCTGCTCAAAGAAAGTGTGAGAAAATTTCAAATAAATAGACAATTATTGGATTGGCTTCACTGGCATTTTCATATCATTTGATTCAGTGGGAATTTTTCAGTAGTTAGAGTCAGTGATGTATATAAATAAGCTTGACTTCGAGAATTAGATTATAGCGGTGGTTTTCAATATGTTTTCAGTTCAATTTTGAATCCAGTATGGTTTTGTTTTAAATCATTACGACTCCATAGCCCAATGAATGAATAAGCGGTTTTTCGTTCTGAAAAGATGCAAGTAAAGTGATAGGGTTCAGAGTTTGATAAGGATGATTTCGGGTCACCCAATGGATGAAAGAACTTGGTCTATTGTTCTTGGTGCTTTACAGGAAATCACCATCCCTAGATGGAGCCTATGTTGGAACAAATATTGAAATTTTGGCTTTCAGTAGCTTAGGAGGAAAAAACTTATAGTGTTTAGCTACTAAAAGTGCAGACTTTCGGTAGCTTAAATCTCAGGTTTCATATACCCTTAGTTGTCAAAAGTGTATCGGCCGAGACCAAGCATTCAAGCATCACATATCAAGCCACATGGAGGAAGATCTCACGAGGAGGCACAAAAAAATGCAATAAACGGAAATAAAATCACTATAATAAGGTTTCACACAAATGCCACATCACCATTTCGGGGTTTCGGCCATCAGGGGTTTGGCTGACATAAAACATTTAACCATTGTTCCGAAACCCGAAATCCTGAAATCTCGAAATCGGGTTTCGGGAATTTCAGTGGCTTACAACGCTCCTAAATTGCATTGTTAGCCGCTGAAAGCCAGGACTTTCGGTGGCTAAGAGACCCCTGTTTTCTGCCTGTTAGCTGCCGAATCGCAAATTTTTTTTTAGTGGATAAACTGTCTCAGCAAAAAATCAGTTTTCTCAGCCGTGGAGAGGTCTTTTTGCACGCTCAAATGGTCGATTGACATATACAGATCCTAAGATTTCCATAGGTACATTCATATTTTCATTTGGAGCTTGGAAAGATAGTAAAAATTCCCCCGAAAGATGAGGTTCGTTTTCAGAACTGTGGCGTTTTTTACTGTGCTGAGTCATCATTTTCAAATGATGATTTTGAGCGACTCGAATATCATTTTGAGAAACGGTTAGATTTTTTTGTGACTAACACATAAGATATCAATAACCTCCCTCAGTTTTCCTACAAGTGTCACAGATTGGGAGAATCGAATCCATCTTCAAGACCTAATTTTCGGATCTCAGAATTTCCCCGTTTGACACATGTTTTTGAAAGGAAGATCTGGGGGAAATGGAAATGGATCTCAGGAAAACCGAGAGAGGTTTTTGGTCATAAAAAACAGATGAACAAAAAACTCTTTCATTTTATACACAGTTGTCACGATTCGAGAGATACAGAACCATAACCGCAACCCCATTTTTCAGCAATTTGACCCATTTTCTAAGGCAGAAAGTTTTTGAAATTGATGGTAATTGTTGTTATCTTTTGGGAGGATTTTTACCTCAATACCTACATGAAATGCTTGTTCATTTCTAGAGGGATTTTCTTTGGAATCCGAATCATTTTTCAGTTATTCGAAAGGGGGCAGAAGACATATATTATTGTATCTTCTTGAAGAAATAAGGGGGGGAAACAGCCCGAGAGCCTTTTGGAGGCTAGGTTTGTAATGCATTCCTTTTCAGCAAATATAGAACAAAATGCCAAGAGATTCTACACCTTGTCACTGTCTAATTTTTTCTTCTTCCTGTGCTATTGTTTCTGAAGTTTTCATCACTTCTCTTTCTTCCTTCCATTCATTAATTCAGCTTGTAATGGTTACAATTAAGTGATACTTTCGTTGTAGCTAATTTAAAGCATTCCTTTAAAGTGTAGTTTTTCCTCTATTTTGTCGTGAGTAGAACAAGACCTTCATCTTAATTGTTTTTCCTTATTTACAAGTTTTATTTGTTCATAGCTTTTCCTCTATCTTGCTATGAGTGAGACAAGACCTGTGTTCAGATATTTGAAATTTGGTGTTATTTCTTCCATTGAAATAAAGATTAGACTTATCGAATTATATCCCTAACTCTTTGTTTCAGTCTTCTTTATCTCCTATCCTTTATCCATCTTCTTTATTAAATCAATTAGACAAACAATGTCATGCCTCTTCATTTCTGATCTATAAATGAGTGAAAGGCTTTGTTTCATACCTAGTTCTAGGAGCCTCTTATGACTGATCAATCAACAAATTTTAATTCATTTAAAATGTGCTAAGGCTTGGCTCTATTACAGCCTAGAGTCAACTCTTGTGACAACACCATGTAATAAAGGCCAATATTAATAAGGCCTAGAAATAAGGAAGAATAAGTCAGATGTAAGAAGACCTAATAGAATCTTCCACTTCTAGAAGGATCTTCCTCTAGATTTCTCTTTTGGATAGATGGATTTAGTATAAATAGGAGTAGATGGTATGAGAAGTTTTTCCTAGAGAATTATTGTAATAGAGTGTTGCTATGTTGGAGGTTTCCCGTTCGAAGAGGCAAGTGAACATTGGTTCCTATTAATAAAGGTATTATTTGGTGTTGTGGTTTCATCTATTGTGTTGTTCCACTATTATTCTCTACAATATTTATGTTTCATGCTATTATAATAGATCAGGTACCTTACAAGTGGTATCAGATCACTTTCCTTGGCAGAAAATTGTGGGTTATTTTTTTTTTAGGGTAGAGACGTATTCTGACGTCTTAAAACTACAGAGATCTATTGTTACGTGAATAAACCCACGATCGGGGAGTAATACATGCAGGAAATACAAGTGGTACTTAAGCACACATCTGTTATCCACCCTTTTAACCCATGTTGGTACCCCTTCGAGTGGTAGCGCATCAGACAACACCTATATAGGGATCGTCCTAGATCTCCTGAAGCCCTCCATAGATAAATCGACCAGCCACCTAATTGTTATAGTGCCACTAAGAACAACACTCAAGAAGATACTCTCTAGTACCTGGGTAGTCAGGTAGTACGGATAAGGGCACGTTCTAGCCTCCTTAGTTGGTGCCCTGAGATATTGGGCCGAATACTACTATTGGACCCCGCACGTATATTAGAGAGTTATAGAACAGGGAAAACCCTTGTATGTAGACACCCTGTATACCCTAACCCTTGGGACAGAAACAGAAACAAAACAAACAAAATCTATTGTCGTGCAACTGTGCCTCCTGCATTCGGGTTGCGAAATTACTACACATTTATTCCTATTAAGAATTTGGGCATTTCAACACTGCAATATTATTTAGATCGGAGTATAAAAAAAAATGGATCCTATTGGCACCATTATTTGAGCCCTATCCCATTGTATTCCTCTCTTCTCCCTTATCGCATTCATACCTATCATTTTTTAGCAAATTTGTTTCTCATGGACACAACACCCTTATTTGGGCCTTACCCTATTGGATTCCCCTCATCACCTTGATCGTCATGATAACCTTCACCCATAACCCATTTCTTGTGTGGTCTCACTCGTCCCTTTTCGTTTTCCCTCTTCATCATGGCCCACACCCATAAACAATACTTGGAAACCCACTTCAATTCCTTGTCCTCTACTTTCACAGAGACCCAACAGGAAGTGAGATAGCTCAGTGCCAATATTGGCACCATCAATAAAAATATGCATTCCTCTATAGACGTAAAAATGGAAACTATCAAATAGGACCTCTCTACCCAAATTGTATCCTTCATTAACACAATCTGTGCCATACTGAATATCCCTACAGATCTTCCCTCCTCTGACCCACCTTTTCACTCTGAACATGAAAATTCCTTTAATTCCTAGACTTTCCAGCCCCATCACTTATAGCATGACCTACTCATTTCACATGTGGATGTGAAAACATTTGATGGCTCAGATCCCACTGGTTGGGTAAATCAAATGGAACATTATTTCTCTTTGTGTGGCATTACAGATGAGTTGGCCAAACTCTGGTATGGTCTTCTCCATCTAGATCAAGAACGTTGGCAATGGTGGCAATGGAAAAAAAATGCTCACCAAGGGTATGTGGCTTGGACACAATTTGTGGCAGATATTTATGAATGCTTTGACACTGACACCAACCATTTAGGTTGTTTGACAAAGTTGAAACAATAAGGCATAGTGGAACACTTTATAGCTTATTTTGAGCGATTGGATTTTTGTACAGAGGGCATGTCTGATGCTTTTTTCCGAGAATGTTTTATCAATGGCCTCAAGGATGAGATTTGTGCCCATGTCCTTATGGATCGGCATCAGAGTTGGGTGGAAGCTACTAAAAGAGATAAGGAAACACAACATGTTGTCTCTTCTCAAACCAGAAAACCCTCCTTTATTCCTCACCCTAAACCAGTCACTCCCACTCCTCCTTCCACTCCACTAAATATCCATAAATTGACCAGGGTAGAAATGGTTGAATGCCAACTCAAAGGACTTTGTTATAATTGTGATGAAAAATATTTTCCTGAGAAAAAGTGTAAGGAAAAAAATATTTTTATGGCCATATATGAGGATGTTTCGGAAGACAATGTTGAGGCCCCCCCTGTGGCCGAGTCACCTGCACCCACCGACATGACCCCACCCTCTAAACCTCCCAAAGTTGAACTGATCATTTCCCTAAATGATCTCACTAGAGTCTCTGCTCCCCAAACCCTCAATATAATTGGTTACATTAAGCATCGAAAGGTCATCATCCTTGTTGACAGTGGAAGCACCCATAAGTTTATTCATCGCCGCATTGCCCAAGAAACTAATTGTTATATTTGTGCAATCAATCGTTTTCAAATCCCGATTGCTAATGGCATCTCCATGAAATGTGGGGTGCGTTGTGAAAATGTGTCTCCAAATTGGTCAAAACCACATGAAATCTCATATGTTTTCTATCGACATGGGCGGTTGTGACATTGTGTTGGGTGACGAATGGCTAAGGACTATGGGTCCCATTCTCATGGATTTTAAGGAATTAACCATGCAATTCAACCAAGAGGGCCAATAATATAAGTTCCAAGGAATCACTGTCAATTCCCCAGAGATCATCAGTTCCCATCACATGGAAAATCTCATCAAAAAAGGTCATCCTAGAATTATTGCATAACTCCATGCCATTCACACCACTGAGACACCCTTTGTGTCATAGGACCTCAAATCCATCCTCTCCAAACATCAAGATGTTTTTTCCACTCCCCAAGGACTTCCTCCTTCTCGTGGTGTTCATGATCATTCCATTCCCCTTGTCCCAGACAATCTTCATCCCAATTTTCATTCCTATCATCATCCATTTTCCCAAAAAAATGAAATTGAGAAAATTGTTCAAGAATTTCTCACTGCAGGTGTTATCTGTCCTAGTACAAACCCCTACTCTTCTCCTGTGGTCATGGTCCTTAAGAAAGAAGTCTCTTGGTGCATGTGTCCTGACTTTTGATCTCTCAAAAAACTCACCATCAAAGACAGATTTCCCATTCATGTCATTGATGACCTCTTGGGTGAATTGAGTGGTGCCCAGTTCTTTACTAAACTTGATCTTCATTCTGGCTACCACCAGATACATATGAATGACGCGGACATTCCTAACACTGCATTTCGAACTCATGAGGGCCACTATGAGTTTTTGGTCATTCCCTTTTTCTTGTGTAATGCTCCCTCCACTTTCCAAATCCTCATGAATCATTTCTTCCATCCTTTTCTCTGTCATTTTGTCTTAGTTTTCTTTGATGATGTCCTCATTTATAGTAAAACCTAGACAACCCATCTTGCTCATGTGGATCGATTTCTACATCTACTCTCTCGGCACCAACTTTTCCTCAAACAATCTAAATGTGCTTTTGGAGCCTCGAAAGTCGATTACTTGGGTCATATTGTTGGCAAGGTAGGTGTAAGGGTGGATCCTAAGAAGATTGAAGCTATGCAATATTTTCTTCTCCCAAAGACTCTCAAAATCTTGCATGGATTTATAGGTTTAACATATTATTATCGCAAGTTTGTTAATAATTATGGAAAGATTGTGGCACCTCTCATTGCTCTCCTTAAAAGGAATTCTTTCACTTGGAATCCTGCAGCTGATCAGCACTTTCAAGCCTTGAAGGCAACCATGTGTACTACTCCAGTCCTGGCCCTTCCTGATTTCACAAAGACCTTTGTCCTGAAATGTGATGCTTTCGAGAGAGGAATTGGAGCAGTGCTTATGCAAGATGGTCGGCCTTTGGCCTTTACGAACAAACAACTGTCAGAGTGATATTTGGGAAAATCAATCTATGAAAAGGAAATGTTGGATAGTCTGCGTGCAATGGATCTCTAGCACCCTTATCTATTGGATCGGTGCTTCCAAATTAAGACATATAATCAAAGCCTCGATTATTTTCTGGAACAACTCCCTTCCTCCCCGGAGCAACAAAAATGGGTGACTAAGCTATTTGGATATGATTATGAGATCATTTGCAAGAAACAAAAAAACAATTTGGTTGTTGATGCACTTTCAAGAAAATATGAATATGAAAGGTCCATTTCTTCCCTCTCCTTCATTGTACCAGATTGGCTCCAAGTTGTTCGCCAAGAATGGCTATAAGATCCCAAAATTTCACATATGATCCAACAATTGCAGGCCAATTCTTCAATTTCTCCAGGGTACTCTTGGAAAAATCATGAGCTTTACTACAAAGGCCGTTTGTATTTAAGTAAACAGTCACAGCTTAAATCCACGGTACTTTCTGAGCTTCATGCTACACCCATAGTTGGGCACTCGGGGTTTACCAAAACCTATGACCTGGTCAAATGTTCTTTTTTTCTGGTATGGTATGAAATAGGACGTTCACAATTTTGTGGTAGAATGTGATGTTTGTTAACATAACAAGGGAGAAACAATGAAAGCTCCTGGCACACTACAACCGCTTCTGATTCCACTTGCTATTTGGAGGTATATCTCTATGGATTTTATTGTGGGCTTACCTAAATCGAGAAATAAGTTAGTCATCATGATGATCGTTGATCGTCTTTCCAAGTATGCTCATTTATGTTCTCTTCAACACCCATTTATCACCTCCATTGTGGATCAACTTTTCATGGATCGGGTCTTCAAGATTCATGGCATGCCTCATTCTATTGTTTATGATCAAGATCCCACTTTCACTAGCAATTTTTGGAAAGAATTGTTCAGGCTACAGGGCCCCTAATGCTAGAAATAATAAGTGTGCTCATTTGACCATAGACAATATAGCAATATTTTCACCCAACCATAGGCTAAGGCCACCCCCGAGCACCTTAACCTTGACAGAGAATAATTCTGGAAGAAAACCCTAGGCCTAATAGCCAATCAATGTAGCGTAACTCTCTCTAGAGCTAGCACACAAGGCAGAAAGTACAAACCATAACCAATAGAAAGTCCAAGTCTAAACCGAGAATATAGGTTGCAGTAGCTACAGTTGCAACTACTCTCCATACTTGCGCACCTTCTCAGTTTCTCCAATGTGCACTCTTACATTTATGCAGTTGCGAGCTATGTGTACCAAATGATATCTAGCGTCCTGTATTTATATTGTTTATCCTTATTTGTCTAAGCTGACTTCTCATTATGGAGGCTAAACACTCAATATTAAATATTCCCTTTACTTTACTTGTCTTCTAGGGTTATGTCCAATGCTTTAGGGTTTCTTCTTGCTTCCCGTAATATTCTGTTATTGTCAGGATTACACATGGAGGTTAATACCTCCCAAAAATACCATAATATCAACAGGGAAAGAATTTTTCAGGCTACAGGGCACCCAACTGCATCTCAGCACAGCTTATCATCCCCAGACTGATGGTCAAACTGAAGTTTTCAACAAGTGTTTGGAAACATATTTGAGGTGTTTTGCATTTGAAATGAAAAATCAATCGGCTCAATGGTTACCACTAGCTGAATGGTGGTACAACCCTTCTTACCATACAGCTACTCGCATGACTCCTTTTGAAGAAGTATATGGAAAAAAACCACCTTCAATTCTCTCATATCTGTCAAGTGTCTCGAAGGTCCAGGCGGTTGACCAAAATCTTACAGTTCGAGAGGATATTCTCCGTACCCTCAAAGAGAATTTGGTCATGACCCAGAATCGTATGAAGAAATATAAAGATCAAGGTCGCTCTGAATGTATATTTGTTGAAGGAGACTAGGTGTTTCTTTGACTGCAAACTTATAAGAAAAATTCACTCAAGGTTGACCATTGTCAAAAACTAGCGCCCAAATTTTATCATCCTTATATTGTTCTCAAGCATGTGGGACAGGGGGCCTATCAGTTAGATTTTCCCAGTCATTCTAAGCTCCATCATGTTTTTCATGTCTCCTACTTAAATAAGGTGATTGGAACTAAGTGCCAAACTCAAACCAGCCTTCTCGAGTTGGATGAAGAAGGCCCCATCTGGTTGCAACCACAAACAATTTTGGACCAGCGTGAGCATCGTTTACGTCAGCGTACCATCAAGGAAGTGTTAGTCCAGTGGAAAGATACAACTCCAACAGATGCCACTTGGGAACCAACTACCATTATGCAGCAATTTCCTCATCTCAAACCTTGAGGACAAGGTTTTTTTTAAGGGGGAGGACATGTTCGGGACCTAACTTCCCTAACCCCTCGCATAGGTAGAATAATATATTTCCATGTAATTAATGCCAATATTAATAAGGCCCATAAATAAGGAAGAATAAGTCAAATGTAATAAGACATAATAAAAGATTCTTCTTCTAGAAGGATCTTCCTCTAGATTGTTCTTTGGATAGATAGATTTAGTATAAATAGGAGTAGAGGGTGTGAGAAGTTTTTCCTTGAGAATTATTGTAATAGAGTGTTGCTCTGCTGGAGGTTTCCCCCTCGAAGAGGAAAGTGAACATCATTTCCTATCAATAAATTTATTATTTGGTGTTGTGGTTTCATCTATTGTGTTGTTCCGCTATTATTCTCTACAATATTTCTGTTTCATGCTATTATAATAGATCAGGTGCCTTACACATA
>JASDQU010390115.1:0-11037 GCA_032191745.1 Picea mariana | reverse complement strand
GTCTTCTTTTGTAAATCATTTATGTCCCTATGCATTTCTTCACCTTCATCAAGAGTCCAATTAGGATTTTCTGGAGGCTTATTTGGTGTAGAAGTTCCCTTTTTGGGTGGCATGTTGGCCAAGTATCACTTTTGAACCTTGATTTTGAGGTGGTTCTGCTAGACAATCTTTCTTCCGTTGTATCTCCAAAGTTTCGGCCCTTTTGGGTAAGAAACTTTACTTTTTGTAGTTCTTTGATATTTCTTCTCTACAATGCCACAGGTCTGATCAAAACTGAATGTTCCAAGTGGAATTTATGGTAACTTCCCCACAACTTCTTGATTTTTGTCCTTTCTAGGAGATCTCACTTATATAGCATACCCCACACAAAATAAATGCGATAAAATTCTGAAACTCGTACCAGAAATACTAAATACTATCCACTATCCAATGAAACTAGTCTCACTCAATTTTGATACTCTAGGAAGAAGTTGTGATTGTTTTACCTGGAACACCTTCTTGAGACTAGTCAATAGGACTAGTTAGATACCCTATCTTCCACAGGGTGTATCTACAAATTTAAGATGACCCAGAAGTGAAACTTTTTACCATAGATACCTTACTAATTTTTGTGAATAGCCTCCACATTTCAAGGTTTGAAACATTACAGAAAATGTTTTATAGAAAAAATTTCGCAATGATTCAGTTCAGGATGATTCCAAAACCCTATCTTGTACAGGTTGTATCTCCAAAATTATAAGGCCTCAGGAGCTGAAATTTTAACCCAACCTACCTTGATTCGTCTATTAAGTACCCTCCAAGAATTTCAATCTGAAACATTTTATAAAAAAAGTTATATTGAAAATTCCAAGGTGTCTCATATGTAGTAGCGAAACCCCAGGACCTTGAGCTCTGATACCATATGTTAAGAACCAAATATCAATATAGCATAGAAAAACCTCAGAATAAGTACTCAATGCCTTGAAAAAGAAAGAAACTCAGATAATAAGCCTCTTCGAGGGGGAAACCTCCTTATTCCCACATAAATGTACAATTACAAGATGATTCAAAATGAAAATGTCTCCTTGGTATATATAGGAGACTAGGAGGTATAATTACAACTAATGGACTAAAGACGACATAAATAAAATAACATTACTAATATAATATGCCCTAATTAAGGGGTAATGAGCCACTATTTAGGGCTTAACAAATCCTATCTACAAAAACCATTCTTAGATTTTACACATTTGTTTTATTTTGAGAATTACAAGTGGCATTTTGAAGCCTAGTTTTCATAATTTCGCCTCCTGGAAAGATGGAAATCAGTTAAAACGTGTCATTCTCGGTTTGTCACTGTTTCTATTTTGGGAAAGGGGTTGGAGTTCTAATTGGTGATATTGAAAGGACATATATGGATATATATTCATTGTACAAGAGGGTAGAGGGTTTGGATTCATGAGCCAAGAGAGGCTAGAGAGAGTAGGAGTAGGCAGTTTCTCTGTGTGTGTTCATTTGTAAGCCTGTGGGAATTTTTATGATTGTAAGCATTACTGCTATTGGAGACTCATGAGAGTTGTGATTTTAGATTGTTATTCTTTTTTTTATATATATTCTTATTTGAATATATGGCATATTTGAGGATCAAAGGTTGCCAATGATTTATGGATCCCTAAGCAGCAGAGGATCTGTTGTATTTTTCCCATCAGACATTTTTTATATTCAAGTACTTGTTGATTCATTAAACTAAGGGGATCTTTGTTTAGTGAACATTCTATCTTATGTTTTCCTTCTTCATTCTTCCACCTATCAACATATAATATTGTTTTTTGTTGAGCATCTTTAGTGTCTTCGATGAGTAGAATGTTTGTGACTCCATTGCCCATTGGTGTAGCCTACAGATCTACAGTTTGTTTCCCTCTCCCTTTATTTCTCCATATTTTTGATCCACCTATTCAAAACCAAAATTATCTTTTACATTATGATGGGTGTTGAGCTTACACTTTAGCAGTCAAAGTGTGACTTTCAGTGCCAACACTACCCATGGGAGACATTTGCTTATCAGAAACTACCCTTTGGTCTAAAAAATCCTAGTGCCACATTCCAGCGGGCCATGTTGTATGCTTTCCACGATATCAAACATATTGTGGAACCTTACCTCGTTGATTCACCTATCCATTCATCTAATCGACAAGACCATATTGGTCATTTATGGGCCATTTTTATTCAATGTCGGTTCTATTGTATCCATTTGAACCCTCACAAATGCATCTTCGTTGTTGAATCAGTTTGAATCCTCAATTTCGTTGTCTCCAAAGATGGGATTAGGGTGGATCCCTTGAAAATAAAATCTATTCTTTCCTTACCTCCTCCCAACAATTTAACCCAACTACAAAGTTTGCAAGGGAAAGCGAACTTCCTTCATCGTTTTATATGTAATTACGTCGAGCTTACTAAAGGATTTATGCGATTATTGCAAAAAGACACTCCTTTCATTTGGGATGACACTTTTCAATGATATTTTGATGCTCTTAAACAGACATTGACCCATACACCTCTCTTGCATCCTCCAAATTATGCATGAGATTATATCCTTTAATTGGGAGCCTCTACTTCCACTATTGCTATGGTTCTAGTTCAAGAGGACCCTAACGGTGATGAACATGTGATCTACTATCTGAGAAAGAGTCTATCTAGTACCGAGCTCTACTATTCACACATTGAAAAGTTGTCTCAGGAAGCTGTCATTGTGGTCGAGATATTTCGCCACTACATCCTGTTATGCACTACCACGGTCATTGTGGACTCAAACCCCATGTACCATATTCTGACACATCAATTCCTTGGGGGGGAATATTCCAAATGGATCGTTATTCTTCAATAATTTGATCTCGAGTTTTCCAAATCAAAATCTAAAAAGTCCATGGTTTTTGGGGAAATTATTTGTGATCTTCCCCATGTTGATGACGACGCTGAGCCCAGGGATTCTCTTCCCGATGAATCTTTGTTCCTCATTATCACGTCAGACCCTTGGTATGGACATATTCTTCTCTATCTTCAAACCCAACATTTTCAGTTTGATATCTCCCGTGAAGAACATTGTCGTATTCGCCACCATTCTAAACGCTACCTTATCATTGGTGAGATTTTTTATCGCCATAGTATTGATATTATCCTACGACAATGTTTAAACCACGATGAGGTTGAAAGTATTTTGAATGACTTTCAACTTGGATCTTGTGGAGGTCACCTTTTTGGGATGGCTACCACCTAGAAAATCTTACGTGTCGGTTATTTTTGGCCCTCCATATTCAATTATTGTACTGAGGCTCTCAAAAGATGCCCACCCTGCCAAGTTTTTCACAAAAAGGCATGCACCCACCCTACTCTGTTGCATCCCATTGTCGCCATCAACCCCTTTTCCAAATGGAGCATTGATTTTATGCAATGTAAGCCTACCTCAACCAAGGGCATGGTTATATCATCGTTGTCATTGATTATTTCACTAAATGGGTTGAGGCTATGCCTATGTTTATTAACGATGGTTGTATTGTAGCTCTCTTCATTTTTAACCACATCATCACTTGCTTTGGTGTTCCAAGATCCATTGTCACTGATCATGGTTCACATTTTCAAAACCATATGATGAGTGATTTACATGTCAAGTTGGGTTTTCACCATGAAAAATCATCCCCCTACTATCCTCAAGCAAACAGACAAGTTGAAGCTATCAAAAAAGTCCTTAAAACCATGATCCAACACATGGTGGGGGGGGGAAAAAACTTCTTGGAACTTGCAACTTTTCTCCACCCTCTTGGCTTACCGCACCTTAGTGAAAATTGCAACTAGATTCACTCCATTCTGGTTGGTATATGGTGTCAAAGCAGTGTTACCAATCAAGTGTGAGATACCTTCATTGAAACTCACTGTAGAACTCCTACCTCACACCTCTGCTGAAGAGGAATGATTCATATATTTTAATAAGTTGGATGAAACACGTCATGATGTTTCTCTCGTTAACGAGACATATCAAAAATGAATGAAGAGTCAATATGACAAATTCATTCAACCTTGTACTTTCACAGAAGGAGACCTAGTCCTCGTTTATGACCAAACTCACGATAAGATAGGGACAAAAAAGTTATAACCTATGTGGCATGGACCCTATATCGTAAAACATGTATTACATAGAGGTGCCTACAAGCTAGTTGACTATGATGGAATATCTCTCAGTGAAACCCAGAATGGGCTTTTCCTCAAGAAGTATTATGCATAGAATATCTCACATGTGTGTTTTGTACACTATTGTACTATATTTTTTATTTGGTGTGTCTTTTCTCTTGCGTGTACGAGTTTTGTTTTAGCCACTTATACTTTTTCTTGTGATTGTGTGCGCATATGAAATCCCCATTTCCCATATTTCTTGGGTTTGCGGATGGCAATAGTTGGAACACCCAGAACATTGCTTCTATAGGTTGGGTCATTTACCACATTGATGAGTTGGTGAAGTCAGGAGGCGTTTTCCTAGGATCAACAACCAATAACATGGCAGAATATCACGTTGTTATTGGACTTTTAACTGAGGTCTCCTCTCTAGGTATATCTCATATAATCATTAATGTAGACTCACAACTCATGGTTTTTCATCTTAATCAAGTTTACATCATTCGCAACCCTATCCTATTGTGTCTCCACCTAAGAGTTCATCATCTTGAGAGAATGTTTGAAGTTACACAATATAGGAACATACCAAGAGAACTCAACACAATATCAGATTCGCTAGAAAATTATATTCTGGATTGGTATCTTGTGCATAGATAAAACTTTTAAGAGAAAATGAATCACATGTACATTAAAAACATCACACAAGATCATTTGTAACATCATTGGCACCACAAAACTCGAATATATATATATATATATATATATATATAATTTGTGATAGCAAAAGTTTGTTTACATCAAAAAGTACATAATAGGGAAAAATCTAGGCCCTCAAGCCCATGATATCATCATGAAAAGACTACAAAACATATGAAGGAACTTATTCATCTTGCACCACGTTGTGCTCCGAGAAGCACACCACTACACGTGCCACTCGTCAGAGAAAGTGATTCAAACTCTCAGGAACCCCCACTGTATGCCTATGTAGATGAAGATGTACATCTGTTATGAGGAAAATATCTCTATGGCTAGGGTAAACCACAAGAGGTAGAAATGACTGCATAAATCAAATCTCTTCTGAAGTATGCTATACAAACAAATATGCTAGCAATACAAGATATAATGCCTACCTCGTACATACGTTCAATGAAGTCCATAGTTAAGCACTCGACCCAAAGCAATATACCTTCAACTAGTTCTCAAAATCCAAGCAAAGCAAGCATATGGTGATATTATATAATATTAGCACATTCAATAGCATAATCCATTAATAAACATGAAAAATACGCCCATGGAATAATAATTCAATATATTTGCAAGATATCAATTGGACGAGAAAAGAGTATTTCTATTAATAAATTATTAACAGAAGTGAAAATGTTACAGACTTCCATGTCATCACGGTTCAGAACCGAGAAACTAAGTTCCTTCCAGCTGGGCCTCCACCACTTCAATCCTCCACCAAAGGAAATCTCATAAGAGAGAAACAATGAGGTTCTCAATCAATAAGGGAAGATCTTGGGGGTTGAACACTATGTTCAGACTTAAAGGACAAAGGGATGCAGACTCAATATGAAGTAAATAATTTCTCCAGAGTAACTTTACTCTCAAATTTGAATTCTTTCTCCTCTTTCCATCGCTCGGAATTGGCCCATTTATAGCCTTCAAAATGGAATTGAAGGGACAAGTTGGAATGTTTCTAGTATATGGAAGGCCAAGGATCATAGATCTCTTGTCGTGACATGGAAACCCGACATTAATTTTCATTTTTCTGACACAAATCCCAATGTACACGAGATGTAGTGGAGCAGCCTGTGTATATGCATGGTGTATAGTGTGCAAGATGCGTACATGCGGAAAAATATTTATTTTTGTCTTTGGATTTTATAAACAGGGAAGATAAGTCTGCATATGGAAATGGAATAAGGCCTTCTGTGCAATATTTCATAGGGTGAGGAAAATATTTCTATAACAGATGGTCCCTAATGTGTGAGGTCAGAGGAGTATCTTTGATGGCTGAAATACATTATAAACAACCTAGAAGTGGAGTGGTAGGGAACCAGTTGGACGAACTAGCTGCTCATTACATTCTGCATTGACTTTGCATACATGGTTGCCAATAAAATTACATTGTAGATCCATGTGAAAATATACCAAACATGTTTTTGTGGCCATGAATAGGAAAATACAAATGCAGTTACATGCCAATAACTATCATAGTCATGAACAAGGCCCAGTAGAACTAGTCTCAAAACCAATCTAAAGATATTTGTATACCATGGAGTACAATATGATCTCCCATGATCACTGAAGCCATATAGGTATTGGTCCAATGAAAAGGAAGCAACAACTCATGAAAGTTGCGGCCACATAGTGATGTCTTCAAGTCTTCTACGCAATCCACCAAGGGTGCAAGTCTACATCATGTGAATAAAGGAGTTTAGGTTGAACACAATGAGACATCGTTTGATTACCAGTCATTGAGGTATATTGTTAACAAATGCGAGAAAACCTATCGATAATGAAAGTAGGTATCAAGGCACCGAGTACATTCTTACAAGTCTGAATAGAGGATTCGGTGTCAAACACCTGAAGAATCCATCGATCAGGATATATTGATGTATTACCAACTGTCTATGGTGAGAGAGCCTGCTACCAATGACTGCAAGCCTCAAGGTACTCATAAGACTCTAGGTCCTTGTTGGCCCTCGACCAAGTTTTGGATAACCTTGGTCCTATTTGACCACTTTTCGGACTTCAACAGGTTGGTTGAAGACGGAGTGCCCAGAAGAAGCGAAGATCACGGGATCTCACCCCCTTTTATGGGCTTTTTGGGTTTGGGGATTATGTAAAGGGTATGGGATGTCGGGCCATGGGTTTACCCATGCATAGGCCCCATTTGTAAATGTATAAATAAGTAGCTAGGCGATGTAAGAAGAGGCCAATGTGAAAATGCAAATAGTTGTGAATGCTTTGTGCATATTGTGTGTTAAGACTTGTAGAGATAAGTGCAAGTGATTGTAAGAAGATTAGTGAGCAGATTGTGTAAGGCATTGTGCTGTGACCTAACTCGAGGAAGGAGGATCTAGAGAGATGTGCACATATCTCATGTCCTATATGGAGTAGGTTTTTTGGCTCTATGCATGTAAGAAGATTGAAAGAAGATAATAAAGAAGACGAAGAGTTGGTGGACATAGCCCCACATTGGGGGTGAACCACGTATATCCTGTGTTGTGATTGATTTGTGTTATTGATGTGATTTATGCTTAGTGATGAATATTTATGTATGTTAGATGCATTTGATGTAGTATCTTAGTTCCTAATAACATGAATGAATGCTAGATATGTGTGGTTTTATGTGATAAATGGTTAAATATGATTAGATATTGTTACATACTGTGTTGTTCTATAATTAGGGTTTTTATCTATGATGTGAATAAGGGTCAAAGACTAATAAACATCAATTTCTAAGTTCTCTGTTAAGTATTGTGATCACAGATCTGTGTCCCAACTAGGTTGTAGACACTTGATTCCTACAACCCCCCCTACCTCTACCTCAGGTGAGACTTCATTTTCTTCACAGGTGTTGCCGAAAGGGCCAGTAGTTAGGGTTTTGTTGGTGCATTGTTGAAGCATTGAACCCCAAGCTTCCCCTGTGCCAAAAAATGGTTTTGTTGCTGGGAATAAAACTGTGATTGAGAGGAACTGAAGAAAAGAGAAAGCTATGTGTGTAGATATGTTGTTGTAGTGCACAGTACTCTACTTGACTTGCGAAGCTCTGTGCTAAGAAGAGAAGCATGATCTATAGAAAGAGGTAAGATCTTAAGTCTTTGTTCTCTGATAAAGGTATGATAAGTGGAAATTTTTACTTCGAAAGTATGAATCTAGGTATGTTTGATAGATTTTATCCTAGTCTAAAAACTAGGGCACAACTCGAAGAAAGAAGATATGATATCAATAGATCTGATAGAAACAATGAAAGATATGTTATTCCTATGCATAGAAAGAATTTTTGGACTAAAAAGTGGATGCAGGATCCCAAAAAGAATTTTTTGCAGGTCCATCACTGTGGTCCTGTTGCGTAGTATAGGAAAGGTTGGGGATCGTTTAAGAGAAAGAGAGGATTGACTCTTTTTTATAGTTGTAGAAGACCAAGACATCTTGCTAAGGAATGCCCTAGTAGAGGTCCTATTTTTCTTTGTTGTAAAGCTATTGAACATGAAGTTTTAGATTTCCCTAGAAGGATTGCTAAAGTTGAGAAGATGAACATGAGACAAGAGGAAGGTCAAGAGACTAAGAATATACTATAGAACTAGAAATAATCTGAGGCTATATTATTGCAAATGAAAGAAACACTAAATTATCATAGAGACAACAGTTTATCAGAGATCTTAAAAGAGAAAGAGTGCATAGAAAAAAGAATAGGAGACAACATAGACTGTGTATTGGACATAGAAACATAGGTGAACATTATGCCAGAAAGAACTTGGAAAATTTTGGGAAAGCCTACTATGGTTCTTTCATTGGGAGAAATAGGATTGTTTAAAGAAAATAATATAGCCCTATGTGGAATACTTACTCATGTTCCTATGAGTGCTCATGGCACATCGACAGAAGAAGAATTCGAGGTCATTAATTTTGTTGAGAACAACACTCCTTTTGAAATTTTTTTAGGGAAGACTTGGATTGAGAGAGATCATATCCAAAGGAAAGAAGAAGAGGAATCTATATAACAAAAAAAGAAAGAATTAAAAGATTTCATGGATAGGAGAATAGCGCGCTTAATAGAAGAACAGGAAGACAAGTCAAAGCAACTAAGGGCCAGAGACATAGCCATCGAAGTTGAAAGAATGCAATAAGGATTAAAGAACGTATCCATGCAGAAGAGAAGATCACCTAATCCAGAAATAGTAAGAGAAGAAGTACTACCCTCGAACCCTATGAAAGACCCTCAGTAGTGTGAAGTTACTATGCTAAGAGACGATACGAACAATAATGAAAAGAGGAATCTAGAGGCGCATATCACAAGAAATAAAGTAAGAAAGCTCAGTAAGAAGAAAGCAAAGCTAGCAAAATTGCAGGAGGTTCCAGAGAGGACTTCGCAGAAGGAAGGCTTGCAGAACTTGAACCTCACTGGAATAGAAGAACATTACAGATTGGCACTTTGCCACGGCAAAGAAATATGAACATTGGAGGCGTTCTGACCATTAGAATAATGCTCCATAACGAATAGAAACACAGTTGTTTCCAGAAAGATCGCCATTGGACCATTGGGTCCATGCCATAACGGATTGAATTGTATTGATTGAGGCATTCCTGCCCTTTGGAGGAATCCATTACAATGTTTTCTATTTAACCAGTTGAATGTTGCACCGAGGACACTTTTGAGAATTGTGATTATCTGAGTCCACAGAGAACTAATTGCTTTCGCACAATTCTTATTGAGACCTCGCAACTCGTTCTTCTTACCTTGAGCATTTTTCCAGCTATCTGAGACATTTGATCATGAGCATGTACATCGAGTGACCTTAGCACAGTAGAGAAATCTGTAGAAGAGATTTTGATTGACCTCATGGCTGAGAAGGTCATGTTCATGGGAGCATAGGCCTCATCGACGAGAGGATTTCAAGCCTCCCCGTTGACTGCACGTTGATCTGGGCCATCCCAAACTATGACATAGAAATGGAGCAAGCATCGTGATGACTTGGAAAATGTGAAGCTCATCCTGTTGGTCCTGCCCGACTATATCTCACCTCTAGCTGGCACAGTTATTCATGACAACATCCTGAGGGACTTTGACTATACACTGATCATTGCGTACTTCCCAAAGGGGATAAGTGCAGTTGGACTACAATTGGGATAGATTATGATGCTAAATATCAGTGATTTCAACTTGGGATACCTCAAGAATTATGGAATGCTCGCACCACATAAGTACTTGAAAAAGACAATGGGGAATAAGTCGAAGATAATCCCCCAACCATGGACCATGGACACCGCAATATCAACAATCCTTAATGTCATGAAGATACCACACTTTTGGCAAACATCAGGAGGTTAACACGTGCGTTAAGTGCCTCTTTTCATTCTACCATGGTGGTTACCTATGGTTGGATAGGTACATCACTGTAGATATGGCGTTGATCCACCAGATCACTAGATTGAGCATGCAAGGAATAGACCCTCGGGAATTTTACCCAGGGAAGGCTGCAAATCACACCCTAGCACTACGAATAAAGGACACCTATGGCGATGTAGAGAAGGGGAAGTGGGGCTACAAGGTAGCCTCCATCCAAAATGGTGCAGTGCCCCTAGCTTCTTAGCTGATAGTAAGCAAGATCGTCAAGAATAATAGACCAACGTAGGTCATAGGTTTTGTCGTCGACCTCGCAGGAAAATGTGTTGAAGGAATGCAAATGAACTGGGTGAGCTACCTCATCAACAAGTTTGAGCAAGATTGTCATGAAGCGCAAGACCAGGGCTACAAGTTTCACTTCAAATGGTTGTTGATTCTCATTGCCTTCATCGCTTGGGAGATGTCAGAGGGAGAAACCTTCCCTAAAATCAAGTCCTCTGAACCATTGGCTGTGAGGTTCACTACCCTCTGCTTTTTGAGATACATGGCAAAGAAATGGCAGTCCAATGCGATGTTCCACACCTACTACTTGTAGTTGAAGAGGGCCATTGAATCCTTCCCTCACATGATGTCGAATACACTTCATAGGTTCAGGCCAATAGTGAAGTTCCACATAGACAGTCACTTCATTTGCATCATTTTGTGAGGAGATGAACACAAGGAAGAGCTCCAGTGCTATTACAAAATCACCGAGGAAGATATGGAGGAAATAATAAAGGAATGGCCTGCGGAATTCCTTGTACTAATCGAACAAACAG
>JASDQU010390114.1:0-11057 GCA_032191745.1 Picea mariana | reverse complement strand
CATGAACATCACTATGGAGTAAAAATGAGTTCCGACAACTATGCCATATTAGGTACTCATGTACAATGAAACTAATGAACAATAAAAATGAGGAAAGAGGGAAAACTACGTGGGAACAAAACCCCCCCTCAAAAGACAATGCATCAAAAGAAGAAAAGGCAAATGCTAGGAAATTGTGTTCTTCACTCCAAGATGATCCCGCAAAATCTGAAACTTTTGCTCAATGAAAGTCTTCGTGAAGATGTAGAAATATTTATGGATATGATGAAGTCCTTTGGAAACTTGTCTAGCCTTGTACCTCTTGATCTAGTGGACCCATATGCACTTGAAAATATTCCTTTATGGTGGAAGTGGAACCAGATCCCAAGTTTGATTCTTTAGGAGTGAGTCATACTCCTTCTACATGGCTAGTTGTCATAATGGATTTCCCACAACCTCATTATAGAGCTGCGGATCAGAATATTGATCCATATAGCAATGCATGGGCATCGTAGGTTCAGAAGATGAAAGTACATGAGAAGGCTCCTCATGCTGAGATCGAGTCCTCGAATCCAATGGATTCCCTGCAAGGTTTCCTGCTGCTTGAAGTGTGGTTTGTTCCTTCTTAGGCATCTTTTGAAGCTTCGGTGTGGGCTTCTTATCTGCATGTACTACCTGCTTATTTCCATGTACAAAATCTAAGTGTATGGAATCATCTCTAATCTTTGTAACTTATGGAAGCACAAGAGTATATGCATGTTGCATTGGAGGTGCATGCAAAGTACTCTACTTATGTGTAAGTAGAAAAGATGATTCATCATCAGAAAACTTAGTGAATTTATACAACCTTGAATTGTGATCCACCTCACCAATTGTGATGATGGAATTGCCATGCATGTCAAGTACAGAAACTAAATCTGATGTAAATTCAACATTTTTACCTTTCTGAGTGATTCGATAAACTGAGAGCAAATTCATAGAAAGCTTTGGAACATGTAAGACATTCTCAAAACTTCCATTATGGAGTTCCACTCTCCCCTCTCCTGGTACTACTACTGGAGTATCATCCCTCATGAGAATAGGGGGTCTTGAGCATGGACTCAAAGAAGAGAAAACTTCCTCTTTCGTTGTCATATGATGGGATGCACCAGAATCTATAATCTGTGAATCATATGAGGAATTAATTGCAACAAGAGCATGATGATTAACTTTCTCAAGAGCAATATATTCTTCCTTCTGCTTCTTTATTCCCTATGGAATGAATTTTCCAAGGTTTTTCTACTGAAGCACATGTGCCATAAGATCAATTTGTTTCTTCATGCATGTGGATTCTTCATGATCCAGATTATTTTCGACATGAAATGAGAGCAGAGATATAGCACATAAATATAAAAAGATATTGAAAGAGAGGCAATAATATAACAGAGATATATCGGAAATATAAGAATAGGCACATAGATATAGTAATACACAATTTCTATTAATGAGAGAAAATGTAAAAAGACTATAAAAATACAGAGTGAAAGACTCGCTAGAATGGTCGCAACTTATCTCTAAGAAGAGATGTGATGGATACTCGCAATCGCAAGAGGATGATTGTTACAATGAGGCTCCAAAGGCCTTTTTAACATAAGTAAAATCCAAAATACTAACCCCGGAAGATGAAAATCCAAAAGGTTTGTGGGCCCTGATGGGGGTAGTTGATATGTCAACTTCCTAGGGGTGTAACTTTTGCATACGATCTCTATTTGGGGGAACTTGATACACCGTTGGAAAGTTCTAGTCGAGAAGAATGATTTTCAACTGGCCCAGGTCAGTGCCTTGAATTGTCACTTGGGCCCCAAATCCCCAAAAAATGTCGTTTAGGGCCTCAAAATGGCCACGGAAGTTTGGAACCCGAAAAACTGTCAAAAAACTGCCAAAATGGAAAATTGTTTTTCGAGCCTGTGGAATAGGTGGGTGGCCATTGATATCCACCTGGATAAATCATCCCTCCTTAGAAATAAATGGTCTCCATTGCGTTGAAGTCCCGGGGGAGAGGGGGAAGTGTTTGTTGAATCTGAACCTTGGTGAGCTACTTTCCTTGTTGGAGAAGCCTTGTTGCTTAGCTTGTTGAACACTATCACGAACCTATTGCTGGCGGGGTTGGACCTTTTTAACCATTCAGGATACCTGAGATGACTATGTGCAGAAGGAATCTTTGTGCTTTGTTGAAATCTTGTTAACCTGCTTCTGTTGGGCAGAAGGTGTTTGGACCAAGGCTACAGTGGTGCAGTGTCTTTATGTTCATATTTTGAACAGATTGTGAAGAAGCTAAATTTTGTAGTATGAGATACTACCTTGTGGCACCTTTTAGGTGGGTTAGTAGTCGGAACTACTTCTGGTATTCTGTAGAGATGACCCCACTAGAGAAACAATGACATTGCGGGGTCGAGACTCATAAAAAACATGGTGTTTCCACATTTATGGCTGGACCAAGAGAACATCACAGACATCCAGCGGGGAAACATCACATAATACCTCATCCTTGAAGGGTTGGATATCATATGACAATATGAATTGTTGGTTGACACAGAGATCTCATCCCTGGCGAAGCCACCTGATGTTGTATGGTTGCGGGTGTGGTGTTGTCGACAATCCCAATTGTTTGAAGACCTCTACTGAGATGAGGTTCTTTTGGCTTCCGCTATCAAAARTAAAATGCAGCGAGGTCCCCTTCACCCACATCTGTGAATGAAAAAGGCACTCCCCTTCTTTGGGATATGTTGGTTCTTCTGGTTGAATTGTTGTGGTCGTGACAATAGTAGTGGGGTCTGCGTCAGTGATCTATATTTTACCAGTATTTTCATAATCAAATTCTAAATCAGGGTTCAGCTCCTCATCTTTGATCTCGGCCACCAATGACTGTTTTGAGCGACATTCATCAGTGTTGTTTCAGGAGATTTTGTGGAAATCACACCTTTTTTCGGTGTCCTTCTTCGTCTTCCAGTGACCCTTCTTGTTCTGTGGCTTACACTGGTTTTCAGGAAGCTGTTTGTTAGGGACTTCTTTCTCATACTTTGGTTGTTGTGGATTTTCAAATCTAAACTCCCGTTTGTTCTAGTGTCTAAATTTATGCTCAATTTTAATAGCATATCGATACACAGCACCGAGTGATGAGATGTCCAGAAAATCCATTTCAATTTGGATGTATCTGTGTAGAGCCCCACAGTATTTCAGAACCAAATGTCGCCTGGAGTCTTTGATACCCAGCTTGGTGCGCAAGGTATGGAAGGTATTGGTGAACTCTGGCACTGCTTGGCCCCTCTCTTGTCGCAATGTGGTCCATATCATGTACTGGTCTTCATAGTTTCCAACATGGTAATATTGTTCCTTGAATGCATCCACAAAAAAATCCCAAGTGGGATCGGCCCCATATATTCTGGAATCCTCTGTGGAACTTTGATCCCAATAAATTTCCCACCAATGTTTGACATGGGGGAGAGCCTTAAGGAGTGCAAAGGTGATCTTTTCCCTGTTAGAAAAATGGTGAACATAGAAATAACCTTCTAGCATATTTAACCATTTGTCTAGGGCATCCACATATATCTAACCTTCAAATATGGGAATATCAAAATTAACCTGTACATTGAAAGGCGAGGTGCCTCCAAAGTGGTCTCTTGATGAAGACGCACTAGTTGTTATCGGTAGGCATTGAAGAATGTGGGAAAAATTCTCCATCATTTTGTCCCTCTGTCGCGTGAGAGCTTGTTGAAGCAACAAATTAATAGAATCTTCTGCTCCGTCGTTTTTCTTTGCTTCCACCATGGAGGGTTTCTTGGGTGTGTGAGAGAGATTTTCCTCAAGAGAGACAAGCTAGAGACCCAACTTTCTATACTTGGACCTCATCAGGGACATGCACTAAAAAATGATCAAGAGAAGTCTGCTCTGATACTTGCAGTAAGTGCACTTCTTTCCCTTCTTCTTCTTCTTGGAATCTGAGGAGTATTTGGAACCTGAAGAATCGTTAAAGGGTTTGGAATATCCCTCCTTCTCATTATGTTTCTCCTTCCCGCTCTATTTGGATGATCCTTTTTCATCATGCATGGTGAGTGCATGTGCTTTGGGATCCTTGATTAGGCCCATCTGAATGAGTTTTTCCTAATCATGTGTGATAAAATCAATCAATTGATCTGTGGTAGGAATATTACAATTTGTTCCCATGAGATACCTTCCTGAATGGAAAGTGGAAACATAGACAACATATTTTGGTCCTAGCTTGGCCAAGATTGTTAGAATAAGTTGGTCCACTTGTTTAGACTTATCAATACCACAAGATGCTAAGCTCAATATCAAAGATTTAAACTTAGTAAAGAAATCTTGTATATTATCAAAACTTTTAGGATCTAAAGTATTCAACTCTACCTCAAGCATATGACCTCTCATCTGATCCTGCTTTCCAAACAAACTTTCCAAGGTGGTCCAAATATCATTTGGATTCTTGCATGTGACAACATGAAACCATAGATTAGTTGAAATCAATTCAATAAGAAGTCATGTGGCTTCATCCTTTTGTTTCTCCCATCTCATCTTCTCAATTTCTGATGTAGGTTATGTTTTTGTCCCCATCATCAAGTTGTACAGTCCTTTCCTTCTGAGTTGGAATTTTGCCTTGGGATTCCAATCAAAATAATTGTATGGTGTGAGGATTACCACCAAATTTTACTGTAGAATAGGTGTTGTATCCATCTCTCCCACTGTGTCTGAGAACCCCTAAAAGTTTTCTCTCAATCAGCAAGTGAAAAACTGAGAAATCACTGCAGAAAGGGCACTTTAAGTGAAAATTTGTATCAGTTTCAGGAGAGGATCTTCCGACTTACTTTCTACGCAAACCATGAGGAATATTTCCAAACGGTTGAAAACCCATTTGCAGAATGGGTCGATTTACTTCTTAGACGATCCTTTTCCTCAAAAAGTTAATATTTTGGGAGAAATCACTGTAGAAATGTACAACCACGGATTCGTATAAGTTTCAGGAGGCGATCTTCCGGCTTACTTTATGAGGAAAGGGTGAGGAATATTTCCAAACGGTTGAAAAGCCACTTGCAGAATGAGTCGATTTAGTTCTCTCATGAGTCGTTTCCTCAAAAAGTTAATATTTTTGGAGAAATCACTGCCGAAATGTACGACCATGAATTTTTCTCACCGAAAATCTGATTTTCCTTATTCTTTGGCTTGTCTGGCTTTCTCCAAGAATCATATCTCTGATATCATGTCAATGTTTCATATAAACCTGCACAGGAGATCTAGCTAAAGCAAGTGCAAACAAAACTTATCAAGAAAGGAAGAGATATTCAATATGGAAGAATGAGAAAATATATTCACACTACTCCAATGAGCTGATGATTGATACATAGATGATGATCAATATGATCAATGAATGAGTGGAATACAAGCATATATAGGACATAAAATTCCATAATATCATAATTCATGCATGAATAATAGCATAATAGTGATGATCTAAAATAGAAAGTCTAAAATAGAACTAGTCAGTTAACTCCCACTGAACTAATGTGCCAAAAATAGAAATTTCTCCAACAGATCAGACTGTATGGAAAATTTGATTATTACCTTATCTGCACAAAGAATCTTGTAAGGGGTTGTGGGGATACATCCAGAGTTTCATTGTCAAAGAGATGGGTGGACAGAATATAAGAAATCTCTCTGGGTGAGAGACTGGTTGTTGTGGAGTGGTTGTCATACCATGGGCATACTCTCCAAGTGAGAGTTTTGTTGAGAGATGTTCCCTGGTGCGTTGAGCATTAGTCACAAGGCTCAGAGACTTCCTATCCATCCTATTGTTGGTAATCCTAGGAAGGGAAGTGGGGCAGTTGAAGGACTCTTAAGCAAAGAAGGGGTACACTTCCTTGGGTGTGGCAGGTGCATGGGGAATGAGGGATTGTGGGCTAGATGCAACAGTGGGCACCTAGGACTGAGTAATTCCGTTGAGTTTTAGACCATAGGTTGTCACTAGGAACCATTTTTCCCTGGTGGAGTTGTGCTCCATCTCGGGGGTGACCTATTGTTGAAATCTTATGAGCAACAATGTCTATGGCTGGAAGGAACATCTGATTCAAGGCCGTAGTTGATGACTTTTATAAAAGATAAGTGTTATTTAGGTGCTTGTCTTGTTTAATGTGTGTATATTTATCTATGTTTGACATGGGGTAATTCTTGTATGTTGTCACATATAAGTATTTGTTGTTATTCTGCTAAATGTTGCTTGCACCTGTACGTATGATTCTTATAGCCTATATTTGTAGTTTTGCATGAGTATTGTCAATGGATGACAGTCTTGCCTGCTAAGATAATCTAGTAAAATTGGTTATGAGTATTGCAAGAAGAGGATGGAGTGGTCGAGTGCGCAGGATTGTACCATGTGTTTATCAAGAGACTATGGATTTGTTTGTGTAGATAAAAAAGTAGATTACATGCATAGTGAAATGATAGTTGGTGCATGACACCTAGATGGTTGTGCGCACAATTGCGTTGTGTGATCTGAATGTTAGTGCACATAATTGGTGTGCACAGTTTTGAGTTATTTTTGATGTTATAAGTTGTGTGGCGTGACTCAAGTTTGGGTTGAGCACGTTATTTCAAGAGATACTGCGTGGACAATGATATGTTGGAAATGTTACGGTTTGATTGACTTAGTGCTCCTAAAGTTGAGGTTGTGTCACGTGGCCTAGCCTGGGGTGACTGGGTACATTACAAAGTGGTATCTGATCTTTGTCAGAGTGTTTTATGGAGTAGCATGGCCCAGCCTAGGTAGTTGGGGATGTTATAAATTAGCATCAAAGCTATTGATTCAACGCTGGACTTGTATGGGCCGGAAATTATCATGAATAGATGTGTGCGCTAGGAATTGGTTCCATGCAGTGCAAATTTTAGTTGCGCGGAAAACCATTGGTACGCAGTATAGATTTTTGATGCGCGCAAAGACAATGATGCGTGGGTGTACACACTAGAGTTGGGATGTTAAAATCATTCAATAAATACAAGGGAAGGATTCTGAAAAAATGGTGCAAAGTTGTCATGTAAATTATTGCATCAAATCATCTAACAAATCTTAATTTCCTACAAATTTTGCAAAATTATCAGCGATTAGAGAAGGATAGAGTTAGTGCAGAAGGTTAAAATCATGAAACATGCACAAAGCACTTACAATCTTGATGATGAATTCGGGGATCTATATGTCGGTTTGAGTGTTGATGGTACAAAATCCAAGGGGGAGCGCATGAACTTGGTAGAAACTGTAAACATATTGTAGAAAGATGTCCATAGTTATAAGGCTAATAATGAAAGGATTATGAGAGTGAAGGCACAGCAAGATGAATTCAATTTCAAGGAGACAAAGATGAGTAGATCACGAAGTCACAAGTATCATGATGACAAAAGAAGAGAAGAAAGAGGTGTTGGTAAGCATTCTTTTAGGAAAGTGCGGAGTAGCTCAAGTCCATCTCCTATCAAAAAGCAAAAGAGAAGGACTGGGGTGGATGAGCTACAGGAGAAAATGAATAAGATTAAGCCTCCTAACTTTGATGGTGAGCACAAGAAGGACGAAGATGCGGAGACCTATTTGTTGGGTATGAGAAAGTACTTCCAGCTGCATAACTATTATGTGCAGGAGGAAGGGAGAATTGTTATCTATCAATTAAATGGAAAGGCATAAATGTGGTGGGATCGGTATGTGCAAGTGCATCACATTAATGAGAAGAAAGTGACTTGGAGAGAGTTTAAGATGTATTTCTAAAATAAATACTTAATCAAGTAGTACTGTGATAGGAAAATAAAGGATTTCTTCGAACACAAGCTTGGGAGTATGACGATTGATGAGTACGAAAGAAGATTTTTAGAAATGTTGAATTATATGTCTTTTATCAAGGATGAACATGTGAATATTCAGAGATATTTGAGTGGGTTTCCCTCATTTATCAATGACAAGATACAATATGATGACCCTAAGATGTTGGAAGAAACCATAAGGCACACTAAGTGTCTTTCTTAATAGCAAAGGGGAAGACCGACTTTCCAAAAGGCTTGGGAAGACAAGATGAAAAGTGAGGTGGAACAAAGGAAGAAGGGAGTTAAGACACTATTTTTTAGAAATATTGTGCAAGGAGAAACGACTCTCCAGGAGCCTAGAATGTTGGAAATAGTAAGACAAAATTCATGGCAACAACCTATCAAGGTAATAAGGCAAGGATTGTGCATAGTGTATAGTAAGCTACGATAGTGGAAGACATGGGTAGAAATGTGTCAAGGATTTATGCCACACTAGATAACAAGCAAGATGAGTTCCAGTCACACATGATCGAGGTGGAAGGTAAGATTAACGACCAACCTATTTCTATTGTAATAGACTTGGGAGCTAGTATTAGTTATGTAGATCCTAAGATGGTGGAAAGATTCCATCTGTCGAGAAGCAAGCTTGGAAAACCGTGGTTGGTGCAATTAGCTATAGGAGAAAAAAAGGAAAATCAATGAGATGGTTAAGGCATGTTCATTGGAGATGGATGGACTGCGCACAAAATATGACTTGAATATTATACCTTTGGGCTCGTATGATTTCCTCATTGGTATGGATTGGTTGGATGAGCATCATCCAATCCTGGATTGTTACAATAAACCATTCACTTGCCTGGATGAGCAAGGAAACTTGAGATCAATTCAAGGAATTCCAAGAGTTGCAACTATCAAAGAAATTTCAACATAGCAGTTGAAGAAAAGCTACAGTAAAAGATATCAAGTATTCGCAATGCACATGGAAGAGGCACCTAACGATAAAGTGTGAGGTGTGTAAGATTGCACAGTACTGAAAGAGTTTGAGAATGTAATTAAAGAGATATTGGGATTGCCTTCGAAAAGAGATATTGACTTCTTTATTAATTTGATACCGGTAGATGCACCTGTATCCAAGACTCCTTATAGGATGAGTACTCCAAAAATGAAGGATTTGCATATGCAATTTGAAGAGTTTTTGAAGAAGGGGTATATACACCCAAGTGTGTCACCTTGGGGTGCACCAGTTTTGTTCATGAAGAAGATGGATGGTATGTTGAGACTTTGTATCGACTTCATCCAGTTGCACAAGGTAACAGTAAAGAACAAGTATCATTTTCCAAGAATAGATGGCATGTTTGATCAGCTGAGAGGCATGCAGATATTTTCCAGGATATATCTCATATCTAGTTATCGCTGGGTGAGAATAAAAGAGGAAGACATCAGTAAGACGACCTTTAGAAAAAGATACGGTCATTATGAGTTTACAGTGGTTCCATTTGGGTTTTTGAATGCACCAATTGTATTCATGTGTTTAATGAATGGAGTTTTCAAAAGTTACTTGGATAAGTTTGTCATTTTATTTTTGGATGACATTCTTATTTACTCAAAGTCTGAGGAAGAGCACGAGTAGCACTTGAGGATGGTGTTGTAGGTGTTGAGGGAGAATCAACTTTATTCAAAGTTGAGAAAGTGTTCATTTTTTCAGAGGAAGATTCATTATTTGGGTCATATCATTTCAGAGGAAGGAATAGCTATGGACCCAACGAAGATAAAATCCATTGAGGAATGGCCAACACCAAGAAATGTCACAGAAGTAAGGTCTTTTATGGGACTAGCAGGGTAATACAATAGGTTTATTGAAGGATTATCAAATATTATGCATCCAATCTAATACAGGTGGATATCAGTGGTCACCCACCTTTTCCAAGTCGCTCAAAACAGTTTTCTAGCAATTTTGGCAATTTACTATTTTTAGCAGTTTTTAACTTTCGGGGCCATTTTGAGGGTCTAAATGAAGGTTTTTCGGGACAGATATTCTCAATGATAGCCAAAGGCTCTGATTGAGCCTGCAAAATGAATCTCCTCGATGATACCTTTCCAACGGGAAATCGTGCGCTTAAAACGGAGATCGTATGCAAACGTTATGACCCCGGGAAGTTGATGTACTAACTTACCCCAACAAGGCCCACATGACTTTTGGTGCTTCATATCCTAGGGTTAGGTTTTTGGATGTCTAGGGTTTTTTACATTCATGTTTATTGTAAAAAGGCCTTTAGAGCCTCATTGTAATCATCTTCTAGCGAATGAGCGTAGTCGTCACATCTCTTCTCAGAGATAAGCCACCACCATTCCAGCAAGCTTATTTTCCGCTGCATTTTACAGTTTCAACTTATTTCCTTATTGAATAGAAAACCAGTTTTATTGTATCTTTGTTATTAAGTGTTAAGAATCTTTTCATAATTTTTATTCATTCCATTATGCTCATAAAATCTAGATCAGTGGTATTAGAGCGATCTTCTCCTTGTAGTCTTACTACATGTCCCCAACGAGGTTAGGGTACAAATAATTGGGTCTCGAGCTTGTTTCTCTTGAGGAAAAAATATTTTGCAAGCCCAAGCAACCTCTCATGGAAGGAGAAAATAAAGATCACAGGATAGGAGATCCTTTCAAAAAAATTCTTGAGGAATCCCTCACGCAATAGAGGAACGAGATGATGGATAGTTTTGCGCAAATCCTTCGGTGGCTACCAACAGGCGATGCATCTTCCTCGAGCAGACGTGCCACCACCTTCAAGGTACAAATAAACTTCGATATTCCTATATTTGAAGGTCATATAGACATAGATTTTGTAGACAAGTCATTTAATCTACTAGAAGGGTATTTTTTTGTCCATAACTTTTCGAATAGAGAAAAGATTACTTTTGCACTCCTCAAAGTCATTCCTGTTAGAAAAACAGGACCGCGGAGAAATAAAATAAAACAAATGCAGAAACAAAACACAGAAGACACACAATACAAGAGAGACACAGATTTATGTGATTCACCCAGTGTGGGCTACGTCCACCAGAGAAATTGCTAGGTCCTTCCTTTATTATTTTCCAGCAAATGAAGGGATACAACCTACAACAAAACCCGTTGTAACTTCCTCTTCTTTTTCTCACAGTCTCCTCTCTCAGAATACAATATTCACAGTCATCCATAGCCGTAATACATTTCCCTCATAAAAGAGGGTTGCCTTCTAGGGAAAAAAA
>JASDQU010390111.1:0-11061 GCA_032191745.1 Picea mariana | reverse complement strand
GTTAGTAGTATTGTTGACACATGGTTTATGGATGATGTAGCATACTTGTATTGGTATATTATTAGTAGCACATATTGATCTTGGTGATGATTATGAGTTGTTGTGTTATGGTTGGTTGATGCACATGTTTGAGAGTTGCCTTGGTGATTGATCTTGGCGAGTAGATCTGATTTGGTTGATAATATTGATGAGACATGTTGTTGTGATAGGTTATTTGGATAGGTTGTTGTGACGGGTTATTTGTACAGGTTTGGTGCATGGTTGATGCACTTGTTCATGGTACATGTTTTGTACAGGTTTGGTGCATGGTTGGTGCACTTGTTAATTGTACAGGTTTTGTACAAGTTTGGTGCATGGTTGATGTACTTGTTCATGGTACAAGTTTGGTACATGTTGATTACAGGTTGATTGGTACAGGTTTATAACAGTATATCTCACAGTGATAGTGTGAAAATGGTTCCATCATTCTACTTATATGTCAGGATGGTTGGACAAGGAAAGGATAGGTGGTTGTAGCCACCTTCCTGTTGTAGCCAGATAACATAGGTGGTTGTAGCATCCTTCTGGTTGTAGCCAGAGAATTGGGGAGTTGGATCTTCCCTCAGGTTGTAGCTTGAGAAACTAGGGGGTTGGAGCCTCCTTCCAGTTGCAGTTGTAAAACAAAGGAAGTTGGTGCTTCCAATGAATGTGATTCTTCATAACATATAAGAAAAATCATTCTGTGGTTTTCTCTCGCTTTGAATTTCCACATAAAACATTGGTGTACTGTGTATGTGTATGATTGTTCATTTGTTCATTGTTTATTTACTCTACAGTTATTGGATGATAATGCTACATTGATATAACACTTGTATTATATGGTTAAAAAGGATTAAATTTCTCTATTACCGATTCACCCCCCCTCTCAATAATCCAACAAAGATTCCCACAGTTCATGATAATTTCAAATTGATAAAATTATATAGTACAAAAAGGATTTTAAATCAACCTCATGGGATAATAAGTTTTGAGAAAGAGTTTTCATGTCTCTTTTTAGGGTTTCTAGGAAATATTTAATCATACTTTGAGCTATCACTCGTATTACTAGACGTTCATCCATCAGGGTACTAGTTACCCTAAGTGTGGTTTCGACAATCATTTCTCTATCATGCATGTCCTCCTCCAATTATACTTGTACTTGTTCATATGGTTTGGGTTGAATTAACTCACCAATTATGTTTAGATGATATTTGATGGACATAATAATGGATTCCTTGTGGATCCTTGTAAATATGCCAAAAGAATTCTTTAAATCCTTCTCCAACTTTTCTCCTTCTTGCTGGAAGTTAGCAAGGGAAACATAGTTTAGTTCACTTTCCTAGCTAGTCATTCTTTGTAGGAGCTCAGGGGAATTCGTATTGTCCTCTACCCATTTCTCCATTTCGTCCAAACCTGCTCTTATTCAAATAAAATCCATGTTTTTGGTCTGAGTTTTGTTCAGTTGTATTTGGATTTGAAATGCATTCTTCTAAAAGTATTTTACTCCAACATAAATTTCCTTGTCCAGGTTATGGAGCTCTTTATTTACCCCTTCAACTATTATTTTGAACTCTTGGATGTTGGTTCTGTCACCCTTGTATAATTTCACCTCTTCTTATAGGGTCCTTATTTTTTCTTTATATTCTTCAATCTCTTGCATCATAATATTCAGATTATACTCAAAAACCTGATTGAAGGCCATGTTGACTGAAAGAAATATCCAAGGGATCATCTGTGATATTTTTTATTACAAATTTCTCTATGGTGACTGAAAGTGGGACAACTCTAGTAACACACAAATTTCTAATGTTTTGCTGGACAATTTTTCCTGATTCTTTATCAAATCTAAAATAGTTCATATTGTCTACCTTTCGTTGCTTGGATGGTGTGAATGCCCCTAACCCCAATTCACCCAAGGAAAATTCCCTCCACTTAGAGGTGAATATGAATATGTTCCCTATATATTGGTATCCATAGGATCTATGCTTTGTGTTTCTTCCTATGTCATCTTGTATTCTTATTCCTTCCTTTTCCTTTCTTCCTCTTTTCTTTTATTTTCCTCCTTTTCTATTATCTTCTGCTTATATACTGCTGCTGATTTTGCTTCTTCTTCCTTCATTTTCTGCTCATCCTTCAACCTATTTTCTACTTCCAACTCCCTTTTATTTTCTTCCTCTAAAACCTTTTCTTTTCTCTCGTCTTGTATTTTTCCTCTGTGTTGGGAGTTTACTCCTCTCCTAAAATTCACTTCATCGTAAGTCTTTTCCCTTTGTTGAATTTATTCTTCCTCCTAGGCTTCAGACTCATAAATCCACCTATATTTACAATTATGGAAGTGTGTGTTGATAACTCTTAGGGGGTCGTGCTTGTGAAATATTTCCTTTCCAAAGTGGAAAGTGACTAAGGTGTTATCTTTTTATTCAACCTCCTTAACATCCTTGAAGGAATAGACACTGACAAAGAGTGGTAGGGGTGGCTAGATCATTTTTTTGTCTCTGTTTAAGGATACACCTACCCCATACACTAGAGTTTGGTAATCTATTTTCTGCAAGACTAGTCTACCAAGAATGAATTTGGGGAGTGCTTGAGGGGATTTGGTGGCTCCATTTAATCTAATATATGTGCCATATTCCAGAAGGTACCAATTTCCTACCCTACCTACTACGGCTTGAGATTTTTTGGACATACAAGGTGTAGGAGTGCATAATAATATTTGAAATAGAGGGGTTAGAAACTTGTCACAAATATGTTGGTAATTGGAGTGACACTTGTGTTCCTAGAGTATTTTACAATATATGCGAATGGGAATATCACTTGGATTCCAATCCCAACCCATTTCTGAATATGCATGGATCACACACATCACGTCTAGTAGATAAGAAGACATGTGAAAATTAGGGTATTTACTCGAAGCCATATGTTTTGCAGCTGATATGGCTTGTGCCAATGTTGAGGATAAAATATTGGCCCAATTAAATGTTGATCCAGATGTGGTGATATAGTGAATTAGAGGCACCCATGACACCTTGAAGCATCATGATATCCATATAATATGCACAACATTGCCACCACATATTGGTAGGGAGGTTTGAGTAAATTAGTCATGTAGTCATCCGATGCTCTTGTCTTGAATTTATTTCCTAGTATCCACCAATTCTTCATAAGATCTCTAGGTTTGTAAGGGAATCCTTTCACCAATTTATCCTCCAATGAAATCTCTCCCTCAATCAATTGATAACATGAGGTGAGAACTACTAGCTGGAAAGAAGCAACATTCCTTCCTTGTGCATTGATTATATTCTTGTTGTCTATATATGCATGCCTGATGATCCAAGATATGGCCTTAGCATAGGGGAATACTACTGCATGGGATGCTATTTTTTGTAACTTGGAATGTATGATTTCTTGATATACGGGGAGGTCTAAATATTTCTTTAGTAGCCATGGGACCCACTCGCTTGAGAATTGTATAAGGACCATAAAACTTGGGGGTGAGTTTCTGATAGTGTGCAACTTCGAGTGATGTTTTATTATAAGGTTGTAGATGAAGAAACACCTAGTCCCCTTCAAAAAATTGACATTCTGAATGACCCTGATTTGCTTGTTTCTTCATGCAATTATGTGCCATGGCCAATTTTTATTTGAGGGTACAGAGAATGGCCTCGTGGAATGTAAGAGTGATATCGACGTCCGAGACCTTGGAAACACATGACATTTATGAGAGAACCAATGGTGGATTTTTTCTGTAAACTACTTCAAAGAGAGTCATGCTAGTGGAAATATGGTAATATGTATTGTACCACCATTCAACAGGGGGTAACCATTGAGCCCACTGGGTTTGTTGGTCAAATGCAAGACATCACACATATGTTTGAAAACACCTGTTTACAGATTCTGTTTTTCCATTAGTCTGGGGATGATAGGTGGTATTGAGATGAAATTGGGTTCCTTGGAGCCTGAAAAATTCTTTCCAAAAATTACTGGTGAAATTTGGATCACGGTCGGAAGTAATAGAATGAGGCATTCCATGGAGTTTGAAGATATTATCCATAAAAAATTGAGCCACTGCATATGTGGTGAACAAGTGTTGAAGAGAATAAAAATGAACATATTTGGAAAGACGATTGACTACCACCATGATGACTAACTTATTTCCTGATTTAGGTAAGCCAACAATGAAGTCTATAGAAATATCCTTCCAAATAGTAGGTGGAAGCAAGAGTGGTTGGATTGTACCTGGAGCTTTGAAAATTTCACCCTTATTACATTGACAAGTATCACATTTAGCCATAAAGGTGTGCATGTCTTGTTTCATTCCTTCCCATAAACCTTTGACCCATTCATTGGTTTTGGTAAAGCCTAAATTCCAAGTTGTGGGGGTATCATGAAGCTCATATAGCACAATGGATTTAAGGTTTGTTTATTTTCTTAAATACATAAGACATTTATGGCAAAGCTCTTCATTGTGCCAAGAGTATCTTGGAGAAACTTGAGAATCATGTTGTAATTGTTGGATACAGATGGAAACACTACAAGGAGAACACCTTCTAGTGGAGGTTTTTGGTGTTACAAAATTTGGAAAATTTTTCAATAAAACCTCTGCTACAACCTCCTCTATTAGCTACATAGGTTTTAGAGAATGTTCTATATAACTAAACAAAATTGGGCAGGCAAAGGTTGTAGCAGAGATTTTTTTTTCGATGTGTTTCTTGTCAAAACGAACCAAGGCAGTATTAAAAAACATGCACTAGTACGTTAATATAATAAAATGCACCAGCAAGTAATATAATAAAATTTCCCCAGACCCGAATATAATAAAAAAACACCCTGGTTCTATGTTCTTCTCTTATGATACATCAATGCGCTTTAGGATTAGTCTATCGTAGTGACACAAAGTTTTAGTTAGCATCGACATGCTTGAGGATTACTATGTCTTAGTGTGATTAAGTTATAGTTATCCCCGGTGTGATCATTTTATCTAGATACCTGGTGTGTTTAATATAGAATGCACCCCAATGCTTCTGTAATTAGTACGTACTGATATGTCGACAATATTATTTTTAGTATGCGTCGGTGTGTATAATATATTAAAGGCAACATTGTTCCAGGTGCGTATAATAACCGTAACACAATGGTACGAAATTTGTTTTTATCACACCGAATAATATTTCAAACATGAGCACCGTACAATTTTAAAATGATAAATATTATTGTACATTATATCATTTACAAAATGGTGCATTTTATCAATAGTACATCTCGGTGAATTATTATAAATAATATGTACCAGTGCCTATGACTCCTCAAAATGCACCAATATCTATATTATGACATACACTATATAAAAAGTTCAAAAAAATACAATGCACTGATATGTATATATTTTAATTCAATTTTTTTTACAAATTTTTAATTAATTATTTCAAAATAAAATATATTTTTACAATAATATTGTTTTATATTTATTTTATTTCATTTAGATATAATGATTACATTAATGCATTATCCAACCAATTAAACCTCTGTTAGTTATAACAATGTACATCACCCACATATTATTTATTGAGGAACATAACATTTTACAACATTCGACAATGCAATGAAATCATAAACCCATATTATTATATATGAATAAGAGACACATTGTCATACAAAAAGGGACAACATAAATGTCTAGTACAATATATTGAGTACATTAAACAAAATCCCTGATTTTCATAGACAAATATTCCAAAACATACAACTTGTAGTAACATTCAATTATATTGATTGTCATTTCTCAGTGGAACTATTGACATTGCTCGAGCTGCATGCATGCCTCATTTCTTCATCATTTGTAGGTGATATTGTACTTTGGTTTTTTAACATAATGTTTTCTTGATGATCGATTTTTTTTTTTTTTTATGTTTCTTCCCTTCATATGCCATCTACAAACATAGAAATAAACTGTAATAAGTATATATACATTTATATATATAGTAGGATACACATGATTGTGTAAATAAAAAAACATACCTTAGCACCAAGTATTTCATAAATAATACACAATATTTTGAAGCCATGCTTCATAAATTCTCTCAAAATCTCCTCTAATGTATGCATTCCATACTTTGTGTCTTGCATGTTTAATACGACATGGCAAAACATAGTCAATATAATCAATTTAATTTTTTTTTCATTAATTATAAAACAAGGAAATTTAAGCATCATAACTACTTACAAATTGTTCAATTAAAATTTCACTCTTGAACATTTACTCACAACCCATACTTAACCCAATTTTTATCAATTCATGGGCTGGCTCCTCTTTGTATGTTAGTACCTAGTAGAAGACATTCATGGACAAGTGTAAATTAATTATTTAAATTTAAAGATCACAACAAACATGAAATCTTAAGAAAATATGAAAACTTAAATACTCACAAAGTTTGCAATAAATCATTTTATTCCTTGTCATCTTGTCTTATGTGATGAATGTATTCTATTTGTTTTTCATTTATGCAACAAAACAATTGAAAAATATTATTTCACGCGATACTTAAATTCAATGTACATAAAATAATAAAAAAATGATTACATACCTCTGATGCACATTGTAGTTGGGATGTCTCCTCTTGCAACAAAATCATGTTAATTTCTTTTAACATCTTCTTCTACACCTTTTTGGACATCCCTACCGACATGTATGTTTTTCCCCTTGTTTGTCTCTTGGAATTTTCAAAATCTCCTTGGGAAAAAAAATATATAAAAAGTATTATTTAAAAAAAAGAGATCTTGGTGCATATATTAAGATATTTCACATTGGGGCGTAAACAACATTTATACGCACCAACTCGTCATACATATGCATACACACTGGTATTGTGTAAAAGTGCTTTTATGAAATTGAAAACGTTTTACAAATTTTTATGTTCAATTGGTGCTTTATGAATTAAAAAAAATGACTTCCTGAGTACTATTTATTACGCATCGTTGAGCATCGAAGAAATTTAAGAAATGACAATTTCCATATAAAAAAAACAATTTTTCCATTTTAAACTCAAAGGTGCGCTTTGTAAACAATGCACCCAGGTGCGTGTTTCGGTAAAATGCACACTTCCGACTGCGAAAAGGATTTTTAATAATATTTTGAATTGAAATAAAGTGGTGTTATTTATAAAGAAATATGCTTTGGTGCGATTACTATGTATAGAGCGCACTGATCACCATGAAGGCATTTTTTAAAAACAAAAACCGATAGTGACATGATGGTTTAGGATCCAATGAAATAAGTGGTTTCATTGAAATAGATAGGAAATTCTCATATATAAATAACCAAACCCTATAAATAAATTGTGCTTAAAAAATTTCTTCTTGTGAAATATAGAAGGAGAAAGCAAAAGAACAGTTAGGAAATCAAGGCTTCCAATATTGAAGGTAACTATGAAACCCTTTTTTGTTTGTTTGGGAATGCATTGAAAAATTGTTTGAATTAAATATAAAAATGGTCAAGATAATTAATAGAATGAAATCATATACCTAGAATTTCTCCTTTGCATATTTATGTGTGATCTACAGTACTCCCCCTCGAATTTGGCTCTTAAAAAAATCCACCCACTTGTAAATATTTGCTCATAAATATTTGTTACACAAATATCCTCTCTAAAATTTGGAAACAATAGAAAATGAATAGGGTTTTCCTTTATAAACTCAAAAACTCAAATTCCCTCTCATTTTTTCGTTGTATGTTTTGGCACATTGATGATAAACACGTGTGTTGTTTTTTACAGAAGTTATGTTTTTTAGTGCACCATGTCGTGCATAACACACCAGTCTGGTATGCATAACACAATGATTTATTTTCAAAATAAATTTCAAAGTAATTATAGTAAGCATGAGTTATTTTTCTAACTTGCTTCTGTCGGTGCAATCGACAACTTGAAATGCACTGGTGCAACGTGTAATTGATAATGCACCATGGAGATGTGTAAGTAATAATTCACCGTAAGAAAGTTACATTTGTATAAGGAAAATGCAAACATATGTATTTAAAGTTTGCAGAGGTTTCACTTTGCGGAGGCAATAACAAAGGTTAGTCTTCAATGCTTATCTCAATAAATGCGCCGATGCATTTTGTTTATAGATACACACTGGTACGTTTTCAAATGATAAAGAGAACAAGTGGGGGAGAGAGGGAAGGGGATATAGTGAGGGAGAGAGGGGAGAGAGGGGTAGATGCAAGAGAGAGAGAGAGCCGTGGGGGATATAAGGAGAGAAGGGGAGGGAAGTAGAAAGAGAGTGAGAGAGAGGTTGAGCATCAAATTCAAATTGTATATGTTCGAGGAGGATATTTTTAAGGATCAAGTAACATTTTCATATTTTGTAAAGCCATATTGAGATTTCTTGTATAGATAGGAAGAAAAAAACAATGATATTGTAGAAAAAAACAATGATTTTTTAAAGTTTGCTAACAAGTTATAAAAGTTATTCAAAGTTATTTTTGAAGTTAGATTTCTTTATTCTACCCAAGATAATGTCTTTTGGATCAAATGCAGGAAACAAATAATTATAATATCAAATGTCCAATTCTTCAGATTCCAACGTCACCTCATCTTGTATCTTCAGAACTCCTTCAAGTTCTCTCATGTTGATTGTAGTACGTATACATTTTATTGATAATTCATTTATCTCATTGAATTTACATTATGTATGCAGGTGCAGTTTAATAAATTTTCATTGAATTTTGAAAGATCGAGATTTGGGATTGAGTTCAAATGATCAAGATATTCCTATGGTCCCAAAATTTCGCAAGCTCTTATCAGGAGAAAGATATCACAAACAACTTTTTGATGAAAATGGAAAATGTATTTACCCTACCAATCCTAACATGCCATATTCCAACAACCATCCTAGGTCAATGATATTTCACTATGAATTTGATCTCTTTTATGTAGACAACCCCGTAGGGTGTAAGAAAAAGATGTTTGAGTAATTGTATTTTTGGATTTTCAATGAACTAATGTAAATGTATTGTTTAATTCGAATTTTTTTTTATAAAGGGGTTGGTTTCATGTTAAATATTGGGAAACAAATGTCCATGCTTCTAATAATTGTTTTGTTTAATGTTTGGACATATTAAAAGCAATTCGTTACTAATATTATCAATGTAATGTTCAATACTTTTACAATCAGGAATTGTCGACAAGCAACCTATCTACCATATATCGTTTCACCCCACTACGGTGTCAAGTCACGAGCTTGCTGCTAAACAAATAAAGATCGAAGAGGAATCACACCGAGAATGGTTGAAACAACCACCTATTCAATTCCCACTACATCCTAAGTCACCAATTCAAAACCTCGATAGTAACACTAGTTCTTCACATGTTGGGGATCAAGGCAATGATATAGAGGTTGGTATGGATGATTTATTATGGGATACATATTCCATGGAGGGAATGTTGTTAGATTCATTACAACAAAATGAACTAGGGGATGATGCCGATGTTATAGATACCTTCTATGAAAGCCTGAAATCTTCTTCTACCACGCCTCTATTTGGTCTACTATAGGAGTCTACAAGGTATAGTCGCAACTAGGGAAAACAATGTTACTGTATAAATTGAAATAAATTCATGGCATGTCAGAAGCGTGTTTCACGACACTTTTGATGTAACTAACCATTAAGTCCCCTAAAATTTTAAGGAATACTATCACACAATGAAGGAAGAAAAGGGTTGATTTTATTTTTGCTTAATGATGGTGTAAATTTTTGTTTCCCACTAATCGTAGGTTATTCAAAGATAAGGTACTTTCAAGTGATAATCTCTTTCCCAATAGTTGCATAGACGAAAAGAAAATGATGAAAATGTTGGGTGTTGAGTACATATTATACCATTCATTTCCGAATGCTTGTATTTTATACATAAACAAATATGTGGAAAAATACATATGTATAGAATGTGGACATGACAGGTACCATAAATAAAAAAAACAAGGGTAAGGCATATGGTCCTCGTCATAAGATATTGAGGCACGTGCCTATAATTCCAATGATTAAAAGGCTCTTTCATTGAAAACAATTAGCCATGTTGTAGGGGTGGCATGCCTCACATAGAAGTGAGCCAAGAGTTATGCGAATTCCATCAGATTCAATAGCCATAAATCATATAGAGGATACATGGCTCGATAAATTCAAGGATGAAGTACAGAGCTTCCGATTGAGCATAGATATGGATGGAGTTAACCTGTATTCCCTTCAAAACACTAACTATTATGTTTGGACAATGGTAGTGATCAATAAAAATATGCCCCCATGGTTTTTCATGAAGAATGAATATATTATGTTGTCTCTTATAGTCTCGGGTAGAAGACAAGTGAAGAGAATGGATGTCTACCTGCAATCATTGATCAATGAATTTAAGAAATTATGGGAAGGGATACATGTATATGATGTATCAAGTCCCATCCCAATGGGTAGGTATTTTACATTGTATGGCATATGTGCGTACACCATGCATGATTATCCAAGACTAGGAGTTTTCTTCGGTAAGAATGTTCATCAATTTGTTTATATCTATAATTTTATTTGGCATACTTCATTTGGTGAAAATATATTTTTGACACTAACATGCTATGTATACGTTAACATCGCATGTCTTGTAACAAAAGGGTATCATGGATGTAAATGTCATGGAACTTCTATAAATGTTAGGTGGTCCAATGACCTACAAAAGATGGGGTATGACTGTTTGAGGGTATTCCTCCTAGAATACTACCCTTATAAAAGAGTTGCATCTTCTTTCAATGGTAAACCAAAGAGAACCTGAAGACCTGAAATAATGACACCGACATATTTAAATAGGGCATATGACATAGAAAAGGAGAAGGAAATGGAAGAATTGTTTTATTCAAATGGGGAACCTATGTTCGATGATCCTGAATTTTTTAACACCTATGTTGAGAAAATTCCCATTAGGATGAAAAGGAAATCTGTATTTTATGAGCTTCCATATTGGGAGAATATTAAGATTGGCTACTTACTATATCCCATGCATATATTCA
>JASDQU010390110.1:0-11037 GCA_032191745.1 Picea mariana | reverse complement strand
AATGACAACTCATTGATCCATCTTCATCAAGGGCATCATATCAATCAATTAGTTGACATCAATCAATGACATCAATCAAACCAAACCATTTACATCAATGACATATGATCCAACAATCTCCCAAATAATCAAACCATTGGCATCAATGACAACATGATCCATGAACGGTCCGAACCACATGGGTTTTAACTTGCTTTCCCCCAGGGGATCTTTATCTTGGTCATAGACCAAGACAAGGTCACATTCGGAGAAAATCTGAGGATGAACGGACCAATCATACTGACACTTGAAATTTTGGTTGTGAGCCTCATTAGCCAAGGCTGCGTCTTGAAACTACTCATCGAGTTGCTCGAGATATAATAAACGTTATTCAAGTGGTGAAGTATCTGACAATAACTGTACTGCCAACTTAAGAGACGAGATCTAGCACTCTATTGCCAAGACTACTTCCATCCTGTAAACGAGTTGAAAAGGTGAGAAACCGTTTGTAGTCTTAATAGACATTTGGTAGGCCCATAATTCCTAGTACAACATCAAATGCCAATTTGACTTGACCGAATTTATCGTTCGCTATAGAATAGTCTTGAGAGATTTATTCACAACTTCCACCTGACCATTCTCTTGTGGGTAGTATGGTGATGATTGATCTTTCCTCAAACCAAGATTTGACATTAACTCAGACATCATTTATTCTAAAAGTGGCTTCCATGGTCAGTGACAATGTCCCTTGGGATGCTGAACCTTGCTATTATCTAGTTAAACAAAAAGAGAGTTGTTGTCTCGCCATCATCTTTGAACGTTGGCATAGCCTTGACCCACTTTGTGAAGTAGTCTACTTCTACAATGATATAACGGTGCCCCCTAGATGAAGGGGGGTGGTATGTAGTGTAATCAATCCCCAACTTGGTGAAGGGGCCAACTGTAATGACAGGAAACATAGGAGCAGGGTGTGCCCTCATCTTCCAAGAGACGATCTGACACGGGTGGCACTTCTTGAGCGATTCAATGCAATCTTTGATTAACGTTTGCCAAAAGTAATCGGCTCGTAGATTCTTTTGGGTTGTTGCCAGCCCAGACAAATGACCACCACATGCTCAAGTGTGGAAATCGTTAAGCATGAGTTCCTCTTCTTCATGAGTGAGACATCGACGAAGGATGCAATCTATACCTTGATGATACAAAATGTCTTCAAGAATAAGATAGTTTTTTTCTTCATGGAGTATATGTCGATGCTCATCATGAGAAGCAGAGGCGGCACACTTCAAAGTCTAGAGATAGACTAGTATATCTCCATACCAGGGGTCTGAAGATGCAATCAAAAACATATCTCCTTCAATAGGCAAATATTCGGGTATAACATCACCTGACTCGACCGGAAGTTCCAAGATGAGTTCTACAAAGACCAACAACTTTTTGGATTTTTCCAAAACAAAATCCAAGTCAAATTCTTGGAGGATAACTATCCATCTACTGATATTTTCGCCGATTACACATCATGTCAACATGTATTGGAATGGATTCACAATGGCAATGATGGTGGTATTGCAAAACAAGATATAGTGATGAAACCATTGGACAACATGAACTTCTCCCAACGCAAGTTTCTCAACATGGGAGTAGTTGAGTTCTGGTCCAACCAGGCCTCGAATTAGATAGCAAATCATGTGTTGTTCAAGAAAATCGTCTTCTTGAACCAATACCATACCAATGGTCGACTCTGCAGTGGCCAAGTACAATAAAAAATCTTTATTATAATTGGGTGGCCGAAGCAGAGGGGAAAATGTGAGGGAGCATTTCAACGCTTTGAAAGAGTGTTGAGCGGCTTTGTACTAATGGAAAGGAATGTCCTTCTTTAGTAAATGCATAAACCCTTTTTTGATCTCGGCATAGTTTAAGATGAAAATGCCGTAAAAAAATTTCTTTTATCTATAAACTATGAATATGAGAGAATGTGCATGGGGGAGGCAACTGAACTATCGCCTCAGCCTTTAGAGGATCGACCATGATTCCTGTTGTCAAAACTATGAAACCTAGTAGACAGCTCGACATCACACAGAAACTACATTTGTTTAGATTCAAGGGAATCTGATAGTAGCGACATCACTTAAAGATAAGTCAGAGGTGTGTGGGATGATCAGCTCTCTTACGAGACCGTGGCGCAAAATCATCAAGATAAGCCTCGACTATGTGTTTGAGATCATGGAAAAAAAAAGACATCACCCAATGAAAATTGGATCCAACATTCTTCACACCAAAAGGCATCTTTCGATAAGCAAATGTACCCCATGGAAAGATAAAAGTTGTTTTATGCTAGTCCTCAAGTTTTATCTATATCTGATTGTATCCCGAGAAACCATCCATGAAAAAAAAGACCTTGCAGACTGTGCATTCATCGACAATCTGGTCAATAAATGGGGTGGGGAAATTATCCTTTGGACATGCCTTTTTCAAATCATGAAAGTCCACACATACATGAATGATACCCTTCTTTTTGTTGACCGGAATGGGATTTGACACCCATTGAGTCAGTTGAACGGGGTAGATGAAGCCAACTTTAAGCAGTTTCTCCACTTTAGCCTTAATAACTATTGTTTTCTTAGGATTAACTGGACGAAGCTTCGGTCGGACCGAATTAGCGTCAGGATATGTCATGATTTCATGTTCGATGATTCTTGGGTCAATGCTAAGCATTTCCTCATAAGACCAGGAAAAAATGTTGCAAAATTATTTAAATAAATCCGTGTAGATTTGAATCTCCTCGGGGGAGAAATCCGCTCTGACGAAGACATTCTCCACGATGCCAAGGGTTCTGGAGATGTCAATAGGTATTTTTTTAGTGATGGTTTTCATATTACCCTCGGCATAAAATGTGTGCATATCCAAAGGATTGATAGGACAAGACCTATATCCAGTCATAGTCAACGTGAATTCACCTGCCTCAATTCTTCTTAACTCTGGGAGAAAATAATATCTGTGATGGAGATCATCCTAGGGTTTGTCTGGACCAGTCATTGCCTCAATAATAACCTCATTCAAGGGCAAGAATAATTCTAAAGAATTAGCATCGACAAGGGAACATTGAGCCCAAATAGGCTCGAGGATCGGATCTAACTCTTGTGTGGGATTCAGATCGGGGTTGGTGGAAGCTTGTTGGACTATAGAGTACACAACTTTTGTCGTGGACAAGGGCATGGACATGCCATGGTGCCCTGTCCATTCTATCATGGTCGATGGGGAAGGAAGAGTCCACGGATCGTTAAAGTAAGTTGTACGAAATGATGACACTTGAAATATTTTAGCCCTAGGCTAGTTGGGGACAACCAATATATACTTGACATCATTGGTTGGAGGCAGGTAATAGAAAGTACCCATGAAAGGTGGGCACAAACGAAACCCTATGTTTATGACTCTGGGTTGAGGGTTATCAATTATAGGGATCGTGAATGCCCTCGATGAAGGGTCAGGATGGGAGAAGGATAACTGATCAATGGACACGATTTGGCCCTCGTGTGGAAACAACAAGAACCAGAAAACTGTCGTGACCACTGCATGCATAGCACAGGTCCAACTCCTTATTAACAAGAGATTTTAGTCGAGAGGCGCATCGACCACTTCAAACTCGATGCACACGATCTTCCCTCCTAATTGCACGGGGAAAGAAGGGATGATTCCATGTGGTTGAAACGAACGACTAAGAAGAGTAGGTGATGGAGAAAAAATGGGTTGGCCAATGGCCTTCCAACATGCCAATGACATCACGCATGTCGAGGTTCCCTCATCAACCACTGTGTGCAAAATGTTCTGGGTAAAATTTTTCGTGGTATAAACCACTACTAAATGAAACACCACGCGGTAGGGGAGATGAGGTTATAATTTAGTCATATTAAGCATGATCGTTCCCGGATTATAGGTCTCAGTGGATCTTAAGGTAGCTAACATGTCCTTTCTCTGGGAAGGGCAACTTTGGAGGACCTCCAAAGTAGACATTGCGCAAGGGGTTTGTGACAAATCCTCCACCACAGAGTATTTCTAGGCGGCCCTCACATTTGGATTGTGGGAAGCTTTCTTGAAAGAACCTTTCGGGATGTGTGTCATTGTTTTTCCCAACGTCTTCTCGATTTGGAGAGGAACAGGTGGGTTTTCAACTTCTTTACCCTTCTCAAAAGTGCTTGGCATTCCGTAATCATGTGCCCTAGTTTCTATATGAGCATCACCTTTCAACATATAAAAATTCGAGGTCGAGGGATTACTAGATGACGAAGGGGGTCACTGACTGCCCCCATATTCATTTGAAGAGGCTTGAGTTAAATTTTTCCCATGTGGAAATGGGTTCGTTAACACAACAGGTTGTTGCTGCGCCAAAAAAATTTGGGCCTCTCCGAGCCGAGGGCACAGGTGAGTCGGATGGTATTCCATGCAAAGGTTACACAAATACATCGACTTCTTCTTCTCTGTTTTCCCCCCGCCAAAATTTTTTTTGGGTTTCTTGTCCCCCTTAACCTTCTTTCTTTGTTTCTTCTTTTCGTCAGGCTGTTGGGTGGCCTTTAAGTTCGTCGATTGCACATTGTGTACATCTGACGTTTGAGTAGGGGGAGAAGTCGAACCGAGGGTCTGGCTGGATGTTGTCTGCTATATCGATAATTGTTGCAATTGATTTTTCAGTTGATCAACAGGCTTAGTTTGTGCTGAACCAAAAATACCATCAACATGTGGTCCAAACTTGTGTCTGGTCCTATCAAGAATAGACCACGGTGCATCTGACAAAAATTCGTAAAGTAAACTAGAATGAGAGTATATTAGTTCAATATGTTGAGCTCTCAGTATCTCCTCTTTCTTGGAAAAGACTCCCGATATTGTGACGTCCTTGGATAAGTGAGGTTCCAAAGACTTAATGAACCACTCCAGCAAGAAAGCTGGTGGGACTAATACTTTTATCAAACTCTTCCTATGCCGCCATTCTCAGATGTGTTCTGAGATATGGTCAGCCTTCATTTGCTCAAAGTTGGCCATCAATTCGGTGTCAACATCATATCTCACAGGTAATTGGAAATGGTTGAGAAAAACCATGTCCAATTTGCCAAAATTAGAGTATCTTGAGTGGTCGAGCTCAATGTACCATTTCGCGATACTTCCAATAAGAGTGTGTTGAAAAATATGCAACTAGAAGGAGTCATATTTCAATGAGTTGGACGAGCAACATAGGTGAAATGTATTCATGTGATCACATGGGTCTTGTTAGGCTTACCTTCGAACTTCAGAATGTCCAAGGGAAACTTGGTTGGCATGGCTGCCCAACACGGATCATGACAGATTGGGTTGTTTAATAATCTTGCAAGTCTGGCAAATGCAAAGTTACCACAAAAGGTAGCTTAGGCTGTTGAGTGTGTACAAGAGGAAAAGAGCCTGGATTTTGGCTGGCACCAGGTTGTTGACCAGGGTTCTCATAAAAACCATGGTCATGGCCAATGTATGGATACTGCACTTGTTGAGACGTCATCAGTTGAATCCCGTAGTAAGACATTGAGGGTTGTGAACGGATTGCTCTTGACGTGGTGTTCCAAATATTCTGGAAGGGGTTGCCCCCTATCGATCCAATGGGCATAGGTACAGAGCCTTGCCCAGGGTTCCAGTGACCATGGAAGGGCTTTCCCAAAGTTGACATCCCTAGTGAGGGGACTGATCGCTGCCGCAGATTCCAATGTCCTTGTAAGGTGTTTGCCCCTTGTGCAGGAATAGTACCCTACACCGGATTTTGTTGTCCAAAACTAGGGTTACCCCCAGCCAAGATGGCAGCTGACGAGAATGATTTATTACCAAACGTGTCGAACAAAGAGAATGACAAAGAACCCACCTATGTGGTATTGTAAGAAGGTCCTTGACTACCGTCTTCGGACAGGTTGTAGTTCATGGTCGTCCATACGGGTTGCTGAGAAGTGTCGCCAAGCGAGGTAGACGACAGAGGTATATAACCCCCGCCGTAAGGAAAAACATTATAAGGGGTTGAGGTCCCCCCCATGGACCCTTGCAGAGGAGTGTTTGAGCTCCCTACCCCCAGACCCAGGGTCTGTAGGGTGGACTAGGATAGGACGGAGTTCATGTGAAAGTCGGACATCCTGTATGAAAACAGAGGGCCTGTCACAGTCTGAATGAATGGAGCGGTGATTGCCACCATAGATGAAATCAGACCACTGCTTGAGGTAGAGCCGGTCGAGACCATAGTGGTCTGGACCTGCGAGGGTGAGTTAGGAGGTGGAACACCCCCTATGTTGACAGTCATTGAGGGAGTATGAGGACTCCCAGACGAAGTAGCAGTGTTTTCTTCCATTTTTGTTTGCAAGGCTATCTGATGCTCATGATGTGTTATCCGAGGAGGGATGACCTGAGCAATGATAGGTGTCGATAGGTCAATGATCAGAGGGTTATACGGACTATGAGCTTCCACTCCAAGGTCATAAATGGTTGGTTCCTCTGGATTCAAAATTTCTTCTCTCAAGGATGGCTCGGGTACATTTTCATGTTGCCCGGTCGCCTCAAATGACCCTTGCTAGCAAGTCTTCACCTTAGCGGTGGTGGTGGTGGCTCCACTTCAACCGGTGGTAGGCCCAAAATCCTTCGCAACCAATGTAGCTCTTGATCTTCCACTATCTAAGAAAATCAATGACACACTAGGGCTTTTACTAATGTTGAAAACCAACACACACTAGAAAAGTTTCTATGAGATAAAACAATCAAGCCACTAACTAGTTGGAAGAATAGTTACACCAGCCAACACTATAAAAACTTACCAGTGCAAACACAACTCAAATACAGAAGCACTGTTGGCACAGGGGAAAACCCAGGGTTCAATGCTATAACAACACACCAACAAAACCCTAACTACCGACCGTGTCGGCAACACCTGCAAAGCAGATGAAGTCTCACCCAAGGTAGAGGTAGGGGTGGTTGTAGGACTAGTGTCTGCAACCTTAGATGGGACAGAAATATGTGATTGTAATACTTAATAGGCACTTAGCATTGATATTTCATCAATACTTAACCAATATCTACTTCACAGATAAAACAGAGCATCACAACATTCACCATGATCTAATGTATTTAAGCACTAAGCATAAATAAATGGATTAGATCTAGTAGATTCAAGAACTAAGAACATTCACATAGGTCAGACTTAGCATCCAAATTCACCATAAGTACAAAGCATAAACATATCTATCTATATATCTATATCAAGCACTTAGTAGATAACACATAATACATCAACACATTGCAAAAAGAAAAGAAACACAACATATACGTGGTTCACCACCACCCTGGGGCTACATCCACCAGCTCTTCTTCTTTATTATCTTTGTTCAAGCTTCTTACAGGCACATAGCATCAAAATCCTACTCTGTAGAAGACATGATATCTGTGCGCACTTCGCTAGATCCTCCTTCTTCTCAACCTAGAGTACAACACCAAGCCTTCCTACAATCACTTGCACTTGGCTTTGCAAGTCTTACACAATATGCACAAAGCACTTACAACCATTCATCACATAGATCGAACATCTAGCACTTAGCATTCCATCACATAGATTCCTCTTTCATATCTCTCCGTACATCGCCTAGACATCTATTTATACTACAAAATCGGGCCTAAACATGGGTAAACCCATGGGTCGACATCCCCATACCCATTACATTATCCCATAACCCAAAAAGGACCCAAAAAGGGGTCGATATCCCACAATCTCTACTTCATCTTGCGCTCCTCCTTCGACATCCTGTCAAAGTCCCAAAAATGATCAATCATGACCAAGAACCCTCAAAACTTGGTCAAGGGAAAACATGCACCCAACACTCACCCGTGACTCCTCCCAAGTCACTCTAGTCTGACTAGTTCTGCTTCAAACACCTTGATCTTGGCTCAAACTAATTCGACGTTTTGTTGTGTCACGACCTCCTGTTCAACAAATTCTTGGATGAATTCATCATTGATTGGCCCTGCTAGGTGTTTTTCTGCTGCAGTGACAACCTATTCCAGTTCTGTTCCTATGCCTTCTACTTCAGTAAACAATTGGCAAGTCTTTTCTTGTACAGGTTGGTTCCTTTGAGTTACTTCCATAACTTTTCTCTGTATAGCGTGGATCTGCTGCTGGGTTGTGCATTGTTGTTGAGATCACTTCATTCTTTCCACAGCCGATAGGAGCTTCAACTGCGCTTGTAGTGTCATTGCTTGTTGTTTCACTTCATGGAGTTTCGACTCCAGTGTCTTTAATTCTGGATTCTCAACAAGTTGTTATTATGTTAGGGAACTAAGGTCAGTCAGCTACTTTCATTCCATAGAAAGGGCCTTTAGTCTCTCAACTATGTTGCAGGCAGTTGCTTCTTTTTGGTCCCTTACGTCTTATGAGGTTTCAGGTACAGTGCGTAGCTCTAAGTCTACTATGCATTGCTATAATTGTTGTATCACTTCTTCAAGCTGCTCTGCCTGTTGTGTAACTCAATCTTGTGCCTTTATTTCTATGACTGTCACAGAGCAAAGTGCCATGTTGACTTCTTCCTTCAGTTCAAGTTCCTATTCAAGCAACTGTTCCTTTCCTTCTTGCATCTGTGCTTTTCTTCATCGAACTTCGCTTGGGGAGAAATATTTTCCTTTTCTACAACACTGCATTTCTCAATAAGTACGCCTTGCACTTGCTTCAAGGCCTGGGTGGCTTGTTCAATTTTTTTTTATGCTTGTCGAAGGAAATCTTCAACTGTATAAGCTATTGAATTGGAGTTGGGTTGTCTCATCTCCCATCTCTAGTTCTCCTAATGGCAGTGGCATAGTGGAGACTACATGGCTTGAATGAAGCACCTGTTGTATTGCTTGGAGCTCGACCTCAATTCTATTGTACATCTCCTCCTACTTAGCTTCTTGTTTCTCTAGTATTTCCAGCGAAGCATCATTCAAGGCTGCTACAAGGAAGTTGAAGTCATCAGAGGTAAGGACAGTCTACATATTGGTCATGGTTTCTTTCGATTTCTTTCGAGAAGAAGGTTTTGAGGGTGAAAGCTTCCTCTTCTTCTGGAGATCAACCTTGTCTCAGGGTGGTGTTACTTCACCTTTATTTTGTTCAGCTTCTATGCCATTTATCTCTTCTCCATCACCCCCTCGCTCAGGTGATATGTAAGCAGTCTTTACGAATGCGCTATCTAATTCTTCGACCTCTTCGGTTTTCTTTGTCCTGCTAGGTCCGGGTGTATCCTGCGTTGTTTCTGGGCTATCTGTTTCGGATATCTCTGTAGGTTCTACTGGAATAAGGAGGTATGCCAATCATTCCTTAGTGATCTCCTCCAGATCCTCCTTTGTCAGCTTATAGTAGAATTGAAGTTGTTTCTTGTGTCCGTCGGTGCGCGTTGTGATGTAAATAAAATTTTGATCTCAACTAAACTTCATCAAAGGTCTGAACTGGTGTAGAGTGTTTAGAGTCATGCGAGGCTCAGACTGTATCACTATCTTCAGATGATTGTAGTAGGTATGAAAAAAAAAATTTGACTGCCACTATTTATTCATGTCACTTGAATACTGAAGGGTACTGAACTTTGTGACTAGTGGTTCAAAAGGATTGATGTCCGGGAAGGTCGCACCTTCCGGCATTTCCTAAGTGATGAATGCAATAAGGATCAAAATCCATCTAAAATTAGATTCATATCCTTGATCCTATGCTTCTCTGCAGTCAAGTTCCAACTCGTTCACCAGGTACTTCGCCCAGTTCATCTGAAGGCCTTCTATGCACTTCCCTATGAGGTCGACTACAAAACCGGTGACTTGGGTAGGTCGGTTCTTTCTTACTAACTTCCCTGCAATCAACTGATAGGTGAGGTGCACTATGCCACTCTATATAGAAGCTACCTTGTAGCCTCACATTCCCTTCTTGACATCGTCGTATGTTTCCTTGATCCTCTGTGCTAGAGCGCGATCCATAGCTTTTCTTGGGTAAAAATACTGTGGATCAGGTCCTTTCATACTCAACTCTGTGATCCAATTGATCAACGTCGGATAGCCAATTCATTGAGACAACCACTGTATGTTTCACAAATTGATCAATTGGATTTTTCACAGTGATCATTGCACTCTTGCCGTCTAATTCATTGCAGTGTCTAAGTTAATCTTGAACCCGATATCATTAACCCTGAGTGTGTATGTCGGACGAGTTCAGCGCTACAGAGAAAGTTGTTGAACAAGTTCTCAAATACCTCATGATTGAGAGATTCAGGTCGATGTTTCTAGGTGTACAAGCTTCCTTGACAAGAACAGTGCAAGTGTCTCCGTCGAATGCTTGTGTAGCCGGACCAACCCGGCCATCAAATGAAAAGAGAACCAAACACAGGGATGACTTAGCGAATGTCAAATTGATCTCAACCATATTACCCACATATATTCCACCTCTGAGTGGTGTAATGAATCGAGATAACGTACCTAGATATTTCGAATACACCTTGGTTACGACGTACCTCCCGAAAGGGATACGGGCATTTCGAGCAGACCAAGAGAAGATTGCAGCATTGAAGTTCAACGACTTCAACCTCAGAGATCGAAAGGTATATAACATGCTCTCCGCATACAAACACCTGACCAAGATGAAGGGTAAGAATTCCAAGATAATCCCTTAGTCGTGGATGATGAACCTCATGTAGTCCACCCTGCTGAACATCATGAAGATTCCCCACTTCGAAAGACAGCAGGAGGTGAATGCATGTGTCAAGATATTGTTGTCTTGTTACCATGGTGGTTATTTGTAAACATATAGTGGTTCAGCCACAAATAACCACCATGGTAACAAGACAACAATATCTTGACACATGCATTCACCTTCTGCTGTCTTTCGAAGTGGGGAATCTTCATGATGTTCAGCAGGGTGGACTGCATGAGGTTCATCGTCCACGACTAAGGGATTATCTTGGAATTCTTGCCCTTCGTCTTGGTCAGGTGTTTGTATGCGGAGAGCATGTTATATACCTTTCGATCTCTGAGGTTGAAGTCGTTGAACTTCAATGCTGCAATCTTCTC
>JASDQU010390109.1:0-11056 GCA_032191745.1 Picea mariana | reverse complement strand
ATTAAAGGAACACAAGAAATGCATGCTTTCAACATACCCTCTCACCATTAGAGATTTTATTATGAAATATTTCTTTGCAATCTTGGTAAAACATGACTAGATTGAATTCTACATATTGCATCTCAATATTTTTAAAGTCTATGACCTACTGGACAATATTTTTTACCACTTCAAGAATTAACTCTTAGGTTGGACATATTGCCACTAAGAATGCCCATAAGAAGAGCGTCGATGAGATAATATAATAAGGGGAGCATACTTAGAATATGGGCTATATTATGGAAGCTTATTACTCTGGCATGCTTCCTATAGATTAGCACAAACTAGGTAGGATCTATTCCACATACTAGGATCTCTTCTAGACAAGTGGTTCAGGGATTCCTATCCTCATTCTTATATTGAGGGCTTCTTATTCTCATGTAGAAGAGGGATTAAGAAAAATACTAAACCCTAAACTCTATATCAGGAATTCAGAAGATATCATAATAAGAATGCCCATAAGAAGAAGAAGCAGAGTAGGAAGGTGAGAGGGAAGAAATCACTATGCTTGGGAGGTAAATGAGCATGGGAATATACCAATACGACTCATACACAATGTTTCACTTTGGAAGGGGTGGGAAAAAATTGGAATAACATATTCAACGATTCATTTTGGATGAAAAGGAAGTCAAACAAAAAATAAAAAACAAATGCAGATTCAACACGACACTAAATCACTATCCTACGAGGTGTGAGATCAATAGTTGAATATGAAGGAAAAATAGGGTTTGGAGACTATTTTTGCATACCATGGTTTTTTCCGCAGAAGTCTGTGGAATTGAAATTTAGCCCATGCACCTCTCCCTCCTTCTCATGTGCTCCTCTCCCTCCTTCTCCCCTGCTACCCTCCACTCTGTGTGCATGTGTGCAGCTATTTAGGCCAGTCCAAAAATATGAGCACGCGATTTTGGTTTTGGTTTGTTTTCAATGTTGTTTTTGTTTTTTGTTTTTTTTGTTTTGGTTTTTATATTATTTATATATAATATAATATATTATATATTATATATATAATAAATTATATATATATATATATATATATATATATATATATGTATATATTATAATATATATATATATTATCATTGAAAAAGGATTTGCATAATTTGTTTAACATAAAGAACAGGTAAATCTTTGGTTATTTTTAACAAAGGTTGTTTTAATGAGAACAAAAAAATTCATGATGCTAGGGTTTGGAGGAGCTACAATGACAAGAAAGTCCAAGCAAAGCTGCCATGAGTGTGCATGGAGGTAGGGATTCGGCTCCCCTCCCCTCCATTCTCTATTGATGATGCTTTCAGGAAGCTCATCAATAACCAAGGTAATAAAATTCCCCCCCTGAAGTCCCAAAATTCATCAAGAAATTAGATGTTATCCTAGAAATAGCATTGCCAGAGGAAAAACCCATCAAGATTGCCCTGGCATTAGCAGAAAGACGGTTAGTAGGCCAGTTTATGGGGCTATGGCCATCGACAAAAACTACGGATGATTGGATCCAGAGGAACTGGAGGCCCCAACTTCAACACAGTGTAACCTGCTATCCAGTGGCAAGGGGCTTCTTCATTTTTTAATTCATATCGAAAGAAGGAACTAGAGGCCCCAACTTCAACACAGCTTAACTTGCTATCCAATGGCAAGGGAAATTCTTCGTTTTTGAATCTAGGGGTCCATCATACCCACCAACTGAAAGTTTGCATGTATCTGTACAAAAAAAAAAGAAACAACTTTGAAATTGGTATTGTGCTTGGATCGCCCCTCATCGCCATGCTTCTACTCTCTACATATCTCTCTAAGGCTATATTCATTAAAATGTGTAATGGAATATTTTTCATGATACCCTACTTCATTTTCCATTGTAATCCATATATTATTTTCCCTCTCTATGTATATCTCTCCTATAGATTTCCATGATGGAGTGGAGTGTAGGAGAAGGGGGGACTTGAACCTTAGGCCAATCCAATTTATCTTAATATTATTTATAATTTATGATATATATAGGGTAGATTTTAGACTTTGTGGGAAGTGAGGCTCTTCTCTATTGAGTGCAGGGGTTAACTTCTCCCTCCTATTTTAGTATAATTGTAACACCCTATCCCTAGAGTTCTTCATGGTGCTTTCGTATTGCATTATGGATTCCTTCTACTTCTCCTCTAGAATTAGAATAAATTCTACATCTGAATCCATTTGGGCGTAGTTTCTCAATAAATCTTTAGGCTTAGTTTTTTTATCCCTTACCCACAAGATAATGTTGATATCCTCTTCTCTGTATATTTGGGATTGCATGGGGATACATAAGGGTTGGGAGACCACTTCAATGGATGAGGAAAAACATAATTGTTTGGGTAGAATTCACACATCAATTTTTTCTACAATTTGTTTCTACTTATCATGGCATTTCAGATAAATTTTAGTAAAGTCTCTTTGGTAATCCATTTGGAAGGGCACATATCCATCAAATTTTTGCAGTCAAAAATTATGTAGAGGGATATTGACATGACAACATCTCTTCTACAATTTATGTAGCCTTAGAAATGGAGCTATCAAAGATCACAATATTTTCAAATCTTGTTTCAGTTTCATGTTTCTGCCTCTCTTATAACACTCTTGAGGTTAAATTTTGATTCTTCGATTGCTTGATCATATCCATATGTTGCAATTTTAAAATATGATATTTTTCTCATAGATTGGAAATTACTTTCTCATGTTATGCTAATGGGATAACTACTTCTATATTGTATTCATCTATATTTCTTCACCTCATGATTTATACCTTCACTTCCTTGAGCATATATAGTAAGTCATATGTACTTGTCCCAACAATTCCCATACTAGTAGGATCTTAGGTATCTTCCATGCTTGGTGTAGGGCTAGGTGAATGAGTTCTTTCTTTCTTGGCTACATGGGCTCTTGTCCTAGATCTTGGATTATTTATTTTTATATTTCTTACCACTATTGTTCTTTTTTGGTCCAGAGGATGGGGGTTTATATGGGATGATCCCCCTATATCCAATAATGTGGTAGCAATATCTTCAATTATATCCTTAATTTCTATACATTGAGTCCCATGTTCTCCCTACTCTATTCTCTTCACTATTGTTCTCTTGTTTTTAGTGCTAGTTCCAACCTTGTCCGCACTCATTTTTCTTTCTTATCTCTAATGTAGGGTGTGTTTCCACATCTCTAATAATTTATAGGGTCGTAAACTATTCATCACTCGGTAATAGGATTCTATATCATGAAACCGTGTGTGGGTGTCTTTATAATTGATCACAAATGAGTAGTTTTACAATCCCATGATGGGATTAGGCTAATGGTTTCCCTCCTGGTATTTTGTATCATCTCTTTGAGGCACTAGAGAAAAATGTGGAACACTTATATGTTTTCTTTACATATAAAATGTGAGTAATACCTTGATTTATATAATAATATGATGGACCCCTAGATTACCATTTTTTCCCCATCCTATTGCCATGTATTATTAATGTATTTTCCTCAAAGACCTAAGACTTTCCTAAGAACTCTTGTTTTAATTGACTAGGTGATAACAAGTGTAAAAATTACATTATATAAATTGTGAACATATGATATGATGGAAAACACTTAGGAGACTTAATCGATCAGGTGTCATTCATGTATAGCCACTATCACGTGTCATGGAACCTACCACTGATGATGCCCCAAGTTACTGCGAATGTCTCTAAATCCACTTCCCAAAATAATGAGTTGAATTTTATAGGAAGATATTCTCTAAAAGAAAGGAAATGAGTTATCTATCATCAATTGGTGCGAAATAAGATTAGGAACATGAATTGAGGTCTTCGACAATAAATTTGAGAGAAAAAACCATTGAGTACAACTTGGCACTGAGAAGGTTGATATGGATGGTAAAGATATTTGAGAAATGTCCAACGCAAGCTAAAAACTTCCCTTTAACATAAGAATGACATAATGATGACTTGGGAAACAATCGACACCAAAAGGGACCAATTATATACACCAATAATTTAAGAGACATTGAAGGGTGTTCCATAAAGACTAGAATAATAACGAATCATAGAAGTGAAAACTCAAAATCATGGTGTTATCTCCTAAAATAAACTTGTCATTTTATTTGATTTTTAGGTGATATCATATTCATGAATAAGTGTCATTTTTAATTTTTTGTGGTTTATGGTCTCCAAGCAAAGGGAATAAGTGAGAAATTCCAAAATAAATTGATTTGTTATTTATTGCTTTCAAAAATCAAAGAAAATGTTTTTCGGTGGCTAACCATTGTTTTGAAGTTGAGAAGGAGCCACTGAAAAGTCAAGCTTCCGGTGGCAAATGTGACTTTTGGAAACAAGAAGGAGCCACCAAAAAGTCAAGCTTTCGGCGGAAAATGCGACTTTTGGAAACAAGAAGGAGCCACTGAAAGTGCAGGAGCGGTTTTGGGCATCGCCTCTTAAGGAGTTTGAAAGAGAAAAGGAATTACACATGTCATAAAAGGAGGATGATCATTTTTATGGGATATTAGTGTGTTTACATGACCTTATCACAGGTTATGGAATAATCATTCTGAATTCAGTTTTTCAGCCTGTTTGAAGGTGTTATGTCCTATCAGTCATGAGGGTTATCCAGTCATTATTAAATTTCATCTGCTCATTGCAGGATCTTGTCTACATCAACATTATGGTCATCATTCAGATTCAAATTCCATGAGTTCTTAATGCCTATAAACATTGTTTCTCCTCCACCAGTTGATCATACAGATTTTATTCTTCATCGCTAGCAGGTTCTTTCGATTGGTAATTTCTTTGTTTCAGGTTTCTACAGGTTATCTTGTGTTTTGTAGATGGGTAAGAAACGAGGTGGTCCACCTCTCAGGAAGGAGTTAGACAGCATTCAATATTTACAATCTCATCCAGAGATTCATTAGTATTTCTCAGATGCAGGCTGTCTCACTTATGTGGAAAAGCTACAAGAGGGTTACCACCAGGGTATCATAGAAGCCTTTGCAAAATCTTATGATGGAAACAAAGTCATAGTTGACCCTTTGGAGATACAAGTTGATGAAGAAGCCATAGCCTCTACTACAGGCATGCCAAGAACAGGGAAAAAATGGTTCAAAACCACAATCACCAAGAATCTGGAGTTTAGACCTTATTTAAAGCATGAATTCCAAGACATCATCTGGAATAGGGATATCCCCATTTCTCATCTGGAGGAGAAGTGGAAGACTCTTCTCAAAGCCATACAATTGTATATAACTACAGAGGGAAGGTATGATAGGGCCATGTCATATCACTTCAAACTTATGGACCAATTTACAGGAAAGGTTCCTCTCAATCTACCATATTATTTTCACAAGAGCTTGACAAAGATGTCACACAAGGTCCAAAATGAACCTGACCATATCCAGAACACCTTGTTTCATTTTCGTTTGATCAAAATGATTCTTATAGAATAATTGAGGAAGAAAGGAAGAACATGGGAACACTTTCTATTTTGGGGAGGTTTTGAGTTAGACACTCAACCTGATAAAGGCAAGAGGAAATCAAGAAAAAAGATACCAAATCCTTAGAGAAGTCTAAAGAGGAGGACAACCATCACCCTTGACCTCTCAAAAGAACCAACATCTAGCTAAAAAGTCAAGAAGGCAAAGAAGAAATTGGTTTTCAAGGAAGTTGCAGAGCAAGCTTCAACTCAGCATACCAAGAAAGCAAATGTGCATAACTTACCCTACTCAGAATCTAATTCTAAGCCAAACAAAGAAGAGGTTCCTGCTAATCAAAACATAGAATTTTCTATGGAGAAAGCACCAGAAACTAAGAGGTTCACAGGTTACGAGGAAGAAGAAACATCAAGCAAGATAAAATCTAGAAAATCACAGAAGATTAAGAAACTCAAAGAGAAAATAGCATAGCAGGAAGTGATAGAGAGGGTGATAAAGGCCAGATATGAGACTCTATCAAATAATTTTACAGATGCTTGGATACACCTCACGAACTAACAAACAGGTTAGCTTCTTTGTTTTTCTAGTTTCTGTCATTTACATATTAATGAAACTAGAATGTTTAGATTAGCTTTTGACTACGTATATATCTATGTTTCATAGTTTATTAAATTCAAGATTAGTTATATTTATAAAGAGAAAACAAAAAAATTAATTGTATGTGCTTTCTTTATCTTCTTCTCAAAAGAAAAATATTTATATTGATTTAGTAAGTTTCAATTAAAACTTGTACTTTGTAAATGATTACTGTTATCTAAGTTTGTCTAGTTGCAAATGACTGTCATCTCATTGCTCAACTCATAAACATTGATTTAACAAGTATTATGTGCTATCTTTATTCATCCCATCACATATGTGTTCTGGTTGATAGATATAGACTTTCTTCACCCACCAGTTCAATTACATATCTGATTATTGACTTTTTAAACATTTTAAGTTACCAGGCTTCTTCAAGCTACAACCTGAGAAGGACTACTGGAGAGATAACACATGGTACATCTCCCACGACAATACTAAAACCCAATTGAATCAAAACAGGTTATTTTTTCAAGGGAAACAAAACTTACAGATGCCACCTAATTACTAAATCATAGAGATATAAATTACACCACCTCACTGCTTTTCTTTTTTATGTCTTTTGATTTTTTTGTCTTTTTCATATTACATAAAGATTTTAAAAGAATAAAAAATGATAGAATATAGTGAAGGAGATAAATCCTCATGATCCCAATGACCACATGCCTCCAATGTTCTGATATAATGATCGTTGTGTGACAACTGTCATGAAGGGTGATGACTAAGACTAGGGGCAACTTTCGATGACTCTACTAAATTAGGGTTTATGGTTCTAAGGATTATGTTCACCTGATTGCACTTTTTCCTTATGTTTCCAAGAGATATTTGTAGTTGGAAATGATAGGAAGAGAAGTTATTAGCCTTCTCAATGGGATACAAACAACTAGAATTTGGATCGAGAGCGTTTCCCCCGAACCCCCTAAAAAATGGGGGGCGACGATGATGAGTCAAATTTAAACTATGCTATAAACCTAGTTTTTCATGAGATTCTCTTGTTTTCAAGAATATTTCATTCTCTACTAAATAGGGGAAACCACGTGAAGGTGGAAGCTCTAATTATCCCCCCCCCCTCACATCACTCTCAATTTCCCCAATACCCAATCTATCTAGATTCAACAACTATAATTAAAAACGACACTAAGATTACATGAAAGAAAAAAAACGTAAGAGATCTATAGTACAAATCACTCACCACATGTAGGAATATCATTGATATTCTTATTCATCCAACTCATCATATTTTGTATCATCATTTGGCATTTCAGAATCATCGTTGAATGGATTGGACATATGAACATCATCATCAATACTGTCATAATTTTTGATAATATCATCATCAGATATAGCGTCATCGAGAACATTATCGTCTACATCATATGGTCGATCAACTTATTTGACTTCGTCATCTGACGATACACGGTCTACCTCCTCATGTTCCTCTATATCACCTTCTAGTTCTTGAATATCATCTTCTTCATGTACATTATACTTTACAGGCCTTCCTCTGGGATCATATCTAATAATAAACGACCAACCTCGTTTACTAGGAACCTCACAATAGAATACCTGCTCACATTGGCTGTAAAGAACATAACTTTCTAGACCCAGCTCAAATGTCCTTGTATTAACCATGGTAAAACCATTGTCATGTTGAATAAAAATTCTTTTAGGATCACGTTCATTTATCCATAAACGATACCATTTGACCTCAAATAGAATTATCTTGAAGGATTTGAAGTTACACTCGATTATATCATCCAAATATCCATAGTATCTATTTTATGTTAGTCTTGGATGTTTGTCACTTCTAAAAGAAACATTAGTGACTTGAAACACTGCAATTATCCCTGAATCTACAGTTTTCTTCATGTCATCCACGCTTTTGACGCAAAATTTTCGACCATTATACCACATATCTTTGTGGTTCTTCAACTACAATATTCCCGACAAGTACAAAATAAATTAATAATTAATAAATGTATTTGAACTTAATAAATATTAAAAAAATAATACATTAACATTTTGTATAATAAAAGAAAGTGTGGGTAAAATTTTATATGATTATCTGTTTATCTTTTAAACCGTATGTTAAATCAATCTCCCTCTGCGTAAGATTGTGATATTCATTACGATGAGCTCTTTTAATTAATGTAGCCACCCCTTCCCATGATAACCTACCATCATGTTGTTCCCATTGTTCTATCCATAGCTTCATCCAATCAAGATTGTTAGCAATGTATAAATGTAGTGCATCCCACACTCGACCAGCTGCAATAAAAAAATATAAATTAGTGAAAATAATGAATAATAATAATTGATGGAGGTATAATTTAAATTGAATAAATAAAATATAGATAAAAAACAAATACTATAATACCTTTCACTTTTCTCATTTTACCATTCCCAACCAAGACCTCCACGTCATATATTTTGACGTTATTGACACCCCAAATGCAATGCATATTAATTTTCCTCCCTAAATCAGGAAGATAATCACTAATATACACTAACGTTTGATATACCATATACCCCTCCACCATATAACCCTCGGGACGTGCTCTTTGTCTAACTAAAACCTTCATTGACTTCAGGTGTCTCTCCACCATCCACATTGACCTTGTGTGTACAGGTCCACACAATTCAATCTCCTCAACCTAGTGTATGAGGTAGTGTTCTTACAGATTGAAAAATGTTGGAGGTAGATACTTTTGCATTGCACACATTAAACGAGGAATTTCTCTCTTCCAATATTTTAAATCTTCCTTATGGATTTCTCTAGATGACAACCACCTAAAAATGTTACGAGAACAAAATAGGTTTCAACAAAGACAATATTGTATACATGAATATTACAAGTAAAACACATGTCATCAACAACTTCTACAACATTTTTATTACATATAAATAATAATATGGAATTCATCTGTCGTTATTTACCTCATGTATTTTCCAAGGTCATATATAACTTGTTTTACGTTGTTGTCAAAGTTGTCAGGAAAAGATAGAGGTGGCACATACTATTAAAAAAAATGGCACATTAATAAATTTCTGATTTCATATTAACAACATATTTACAAATTTTAAAAATATTACATCGATTCTTACCAATACATAACAAATATACAAAAGAAATTACCTTGATGAAGGTATGCCAGTCATGAGTTTTTAACCCACCAAATTCACCTTTCTTTGTTAATATATTATTGATGTTTGAAGCAAATCCTATTGGAAATCTAATTTTTCGAATGAGCTCTTTTACAACATTGCTTTCATCTTCTTTAAATAACCATGGGAGGCTATTTCGATCGACTCCGTTAGTCCTATTTAAATCAATAATATTTAGCATTGCATGATTGGATTCTTGAATGTCACTACAAATTTTAGAAAAATTTTCTTTGTCACACCTTCCATCTAAGATTCTCCACAACATTTATGTTACATTCTTCCCGATATGCATTGTGTTGAAAAAATGAGTTTTTTCTAGTTGCTCATAGTAGGGCAACCTACTGAATTGTTTGGGGAAACTTTTCATTCCTCGTGGAAGCATATCAATGCCTTGATGACCAACTATATGTTACATAAATGAAATTAACACAACAATTGTTAGATTATACACAGTAGACATAAGAATTCAACACAATTAAAAAATGTAATATATTGCATATGATGATGAAGATTGACTTACATTGATGATTTGATCTGTTATATTCCAAATTCCATATGTGTGGTGTCATTCTTCGTGGTTTTATCCCACTCTCCTCTTTCCCATTGAAAACATGTTTATCAATATTTCGATACATATGGTTCTTAGGGAGAAAGTTCCTATATTGATCAAACACCTCCTTTCCTAAACTTATTGAACGACAAGATCTCATCCTAGGACCACAAACTTGACATGCAAATTTACCCTTTGTTTGAAGACCTAGAAGATATGCATCAATGGCATCATTAGTTATATAACAAGCAATTATTTAAAAAACAAACATTATAATATCATCATCATCATCTAACTTATTTAAGTGCAATAGTGTGTTACATACCACAAAAATGTGTTAGTCTCGGTGCATCATGAATTGTCCATGTAAGAATCCCATGGAATTGAAATCCTCTTTGACCTATTGGTCTAGAGATGTCGTACATAGTGATGTTGTCCCATAAATTTAACAACTCATCGACAGAGGCTCAATATATACATTCATATCTTTCACTTGGTACTTACCTAAATGGTTAAAAAATACACATAATTACTACACCTTGTATACATATATGAAATTGTGCAATGAAAAAAACAAATGAAATGTTAAACATTAAAAAAACAATATCGTTATAAAAATATACCTGGAATAATCATTGCCAACATTGTGTGCTCTCTCTTTATTGACATCCAAGGAGGAAGATTATTGTTTATAACAAAAACAGGCCACACCGAGTAGATAGAACTGATCTCACCAAATGGATTTACACCATCAGCTGCCAATGAAATCCTAACATTAGGAGGTTCTTATTTAAAAATTGGCCATCTTTCTTCGATATTTTTATATATAGAACCATCTGCAGGCATTCAAAGAACATCATCTTCACTTCTATTACGTGCATGGTAATCCATAAACTGCGCTATGTTCTGACATCTAAATAGTCATTGCGGGCATGGAATTATGGGAATATAACGAAGAACCTTGTGAGGCACATTTTTTGTTAACTGATCAGTTTGATATCTACTGATTTGACATTGTGAGCAATTTGATTCATATGCACATTGTCCATAATATATGATGTGATCATTGGGGCATGCACCAATAGCTTGATATTTCGTTCCAATTTCTTTCAGAATGGGAGATAATTCTTGGTATGTGTGAGGTAACTTATTTGGTGATGGTAAGAAATATTCACCTATCAACCTACAACAACAATATACAAAAAAAAAAATCAATAATGAAAATTATATTAATCATT
>JASDQU010390107.1:0-11007 GCA_032191745.1 Picea mariana | reverse complement strand
TGGAGTATATATATATATATATATTTTTAAATAACCCTACCACAATGTGCCTTGTTTGAGATAAATGTTGCGCACTGGTGCGTCAGTGTTTAAGTAGCACACCGGAGTTTTTTTGTTTTAAAGAACCCTACCATGGTGCACCATTTTTTGAGAGCAACAATGTGCACTAGTGTGTCATTATTTACATATTGCATCGTAGTATATGTTTTTTTTAATAACCCTACTACAACGCGATATTTTTTAGAGCATCAGTGTCTCTGTAGTACGAAACACAACAGTGCGTTAGGTATTTATAAAAGCATCGTAATAAAACATTTGCTTAATCCTCCACCTACTCGCCTCTGCTAGTGTCCTCCGCTATAAATGGATTTTTGGGCTATTTTTATAGGGTCTTCTACCAAAACCTCTGCTAGAGGGTATTTTATTTTTAGTGAATGGGAAATGGTTGTAGCATCCCCACTGGATGTCTATGCTTTGTTTTCACCTTCTGGCATTCTAGATACCTGGCTATTTAATTAACCACTTATTTCTTCATTCTTGGATAGAAGTATTGGCTTCTTACAACAGGAGTTGTTTTCTAATATCCTGGGTGCCCATCATATGACACATTGTACATTTCCCTCAGTACTATATTATCAACTCATTGGAATTTGGCACATATATTTTTCCTCTATACGTGAGTATTCCACCCTCTTGTAGCTCATAAAAATTAATTTTTTGTTGTAATGTTTCTTTTGTTTTTAAATATTGTTGATCGAAATTTGCAGCCTCTAAAATTCTATCTTTTAAATTTGTGTTGAATACATTGATGGCTAAAATATGTGTTTCATGAGATCTTCAGTTGAGTGTATCATCCACCTAATTTTATTTGCCTTTGATATGCTTAATTTCAAAGTCATATTCACTCTGAAATTCCATCCATCTAGTTTTCCTGGMATTWAATGTTGGTTVTYCAAACAAATGCTTTAGACCACARTGGTYTGTCSTTAGATYAAATATTTTTTCCATGAGGTAATGTCTCCACATTTTTAATGCATGTACAATGTATTCCAATTCCAAGTCATGTGTATCATAATTCCTTTCATGCGCTTTTAGTTTTCTAGACTCATACCACACCACATGATATTTTTAATTGAGGAGTCCCCCAAGACCTCTGTTACATGCATTTGTGCACACTACAAAATCTTCATCTAGATATGCAATCTTTAATATGGGTGCACTTGTCAATATTTCTTTCAGCTGCTAAAATATTTCTTCACACTTGGAAGTCCATTCAAATTTCACTCCCTTCTTTTGAAAATAAATGATTGGGCATGCAATCTTGAAAATCCCTTTTATGAATCTTTGGTAATAACCGACAATACCCATAAATTAGTTGGCCTCTATCAAATTTCTTGGAGCTAGCCACCCTCTAATGGAATTTATCTTCTCGGGATCAATTTTTATTCCATCTGCTGATATAATATGCCCCAAGTAGTGAATTTTCTTTTGATAAAGCATGCATTTACTTAGTTTTGCATAAAACTTGCGCTCTCTCAAAACTTGCAACACCATTCTTAAACATTGCTCATAATCTTCTTATATCCTTGAATAGACGAGTATATCATCTAAGAAAGAAATCACAAACTTGTCTAGGTACTCCCTAAACACTCCATTTATCAGGAATATGAAAACAACTGGGGCATTCGATATCCCGAAAGGCACTATTGTAAATTCATAATTCCCATATCTTGTTCTAAACGTTGTCTTACTGATATCCTCTTCCTTTATCCTCACTTAATTATAATCTGATCTTAAGTCAATCTTGGAAAATATTCTTGCGCCTTTCAGCTGATAAAAAAGATCATCAATCCTTGGAAACATATATTTGTTCTTTATTGTGACCTTATTCAGTTATCTAAAATAAATACACAACCTTAAGGTTCCGTATTTCTTCTTCACAAAAAGAACTAGGGATCCCCAAGGTGACACACTTGGGCATATATACCTCTTCTTTAAAAACTCTTCAAGCTGCATCTGTAACTCTTTCAATTATGGTGTGCCCATTCTGTAAGGTGTATCAGACACTGGGGCAACTCTTGGCACCAAATCAATAGAGAAATCAATGTCTCTCTTTGGTGGAAATCCTAGGATTTCCCCAAAAACATCTTCAAAATTTTTCAAGACCAGATGGTATTCAATACTTTCCTCTTTATCTCCAATTGCCTCTTCCATATGGGATGCAAAAATTTGACATCCCTTTCTAAAACTCTTTTTCAGCTACGTGGCTGAAATTTCTCTAATGGCTACAACTCTTGGAATGCCTTGAATATTACCCTGCTACCCTCCCTCATTAAGACAAGTTATTGTCTTGTTGTAATAGTCTAGGATAGCATGGTGTTTTTCCAACAAATCCATGCCAATTAGGCAGTCATATGAGCCTAATGGTATGATGTTCACATCTACCTTTGTTATGATTCCATTCATGTCTATTGAGAAATATTTAACCAACTCATTGATCATCCTCTTAGTCCCTGTGGATAACTAAACTAACCAATATTTATTAAGCTTACTCCTTTGCAAGTGAAATATTTCAACAATGATAGATTTTACGTAACTATGGGTAGCTACAGAATCAATTAAAATTGATATGGGATAGTTATCAATCATACCTTCCATTTCAATTATGGGGGATTGATACTCTACTTGGTTGTTGTCCAAGGCTGCATAAATCCTTGGCATGCTTCCTCCCATATATTAAATTTTTTTAGCCTCTTGAATGTTGTGGACAATACTCATTCTTTCACCTTTGTGAGGGAAGTCCCTATATAAGTTATTTTCCTCACATTCCCAACATTGTACATGATGTTTCCTTGGCCTTTTCACAAATGAATTTGATAGCTTGTGATCATTTTGGGTTGACTGTCCTTGTTGATTTGTTTTGGAGTTATTTTTTAAAAAGGGTGACTTAAAACCTTTCTTCCTTTGATCCCTATTTCCTTTCATCTTATCATTTCAAGTTTTTTGGAAGGTTGAGCTCCCTCTGCTTTGTTCATAAAGATGATTTTCTCTCCTTATGGTCTCCTCCAAAGTTCTGGGGTTATCATATTGTATATTGTCAATGTAGAAGGATGGTAACCCACTTAGAAATATTTGGATTTTTACTTTCTCATCCTTGATGAAGCCAACATACTTCAACAACTCAAAGAACATATTCTCATATTCATCCATTATCATGCTTCCCAACTTGAGTTCAAAGAACTCTTTCATTGTCCTTTCATAGTAATTCTCTAATAAATATTTCTTCTGGAAATATCCTTTGAACTGCCTCCATGAGACCTTCCTCTCATCAAGGTGTTTTTCTTTCTTAAGTTTATCCCACCACATGGTTGTCTTTCCTTGCAAGTGGTAGGTTGCAATTCTTGTTTCTATCCTAAAGGGATAATAATGTAGTTGGAAATATTTCTTCATTTTTAACAGCTAGGCCTTGGCCTCTTCTCCCTTCCTATGCTCACCATTTAAATTTGGTGTCTTGATTTTACTAAGTTCATATTGCAAGATGTGTGCCTCATGCCTTCTCCTCTTACTCATGACAAGAGACACAGTTGGGATACTCCCTGTCCCTGGACTTGCATGAGTTATCCTAGTGGATTTCCCTAGGGAATGGTGGTGCCTACTCTTACTCCTTGATTTCTTGTCATTCTAATGCTCATCCCTTATACTATGGGATTTAGATGCTGTCACTTGTTTAGAACTAACTACTTTCTCTATGATAGAGTCTTTATTGGCCTACCTCTGCAGCATGTTGAAGCTCTATAGTATCTCTTCTTGAGCTTTCATAATATGTTCATTATCATCCCTATAACTTTGCACTTATCTCTATAAGATTCTCATAGTTACATGCTCGTACCTTCCACTTCCTTCATTAGACTTTGTCTCAACATTTCCCATAATGAAGTGTATACCTCTGACCTCCTCATCATGGTTGTAGGACCCTTGGGCATCCTCCATGATTGTGGGTCTCATATAGGAACCAAAATTCCTTCTTATGCCTCTAAATTCTATAAGAAAATGTGCAGAAAAATATATTTTTGTTAGATAAAAACATATACATACACAATTCTGGAAAAAAATGCATAAAGTTTTATGCTCTTTAATTCCACCAATTATCTTCTTTTGCATTGACTATAACTTAAACTGCCCAGGTCAATTTTCTAGGTTGATATATGTATCCTCCTCTCCAATATATTTCCAACGACTACTTTCTTTCTCAATTATAAGATTTGAGCAGAAAGTTATAGTCATTTGAATATTGCTAATTCACCCCTTTTGCACACTTTTCATTCAGGTGCAATTAATCCCAAACATCAACTTTTGTTACTTGTAGAAGTAAATTTATTAGGAAATAGGGAAACTTTTGTATGAGACGTATAAAAATTATGACAGGGAATTAATAACAACTCTCAGATTATCAATCTGATGCTCTAGTAAAAAACTACAACAATATGGAAATGACAACTTTGTCATTTTCACCCCTTTTTCCAGACTTAGAATTTTTAGCCAAATTGGTTATCTCCCAAACCGCACACTTTTGGAAAAACTTCAATAAACCAATTTTTTTAGATTGACGAGTATACAAAATCTTGAGTAAATAAATGTTTCCATATTTTCCGTCTAGAGACCCTTTTCCTCAGTAAATCCCCAAAATCTCCAAAAAGTCGCCTAGAATAGTGGATTTTTCCCTATTTCACCATCCCGATTCCAAACCCTTTAGAATCCATCCAATTCATTCACACGGTATTTTCATGTCTTCTTTTATGACACTTTGTACAAGTTTTAGTAGTAACTGTGCTCCTGCCACTAATCTTGACCCTACTCTTCAAAAACATGTAATTTTCATTTTTTGGAAAATTAGAGAAGAATTGGCCAGTGTCCCTCTATGGCACTTCTGTATCCCTCCTTACTACGAAAAAAACCAAGAACTTTCATCTCAATCCAACTTTATTTTCTCCAGTTATTGCCGAAATATGTTTTTGGCTCCACACTTAGTCTTTTTTTTAGACTATAGGACAATTTTGCCTATGTGGTATCCTTCTTCTCTTCTTCCTTTTAGAATCCCATGCATACATCAATTATGTATTATGCACTAGTATTCAACATGCCCTAGATCCACAATTCACAATGCCAATATTTAACGCACACCCCGAGCACCAATATTTAGTGTGCACAACTTTTTATGCCGTGCACCAATATCTAGTATGCACAACTTTTTGTACCATGCACCAATATCCAGTGTGCGCAAATTTTTGTACCATGCACCAATATCCAGTGCACACACATTTTTATACAACACACCAATATCCAATGAGTGCAACTTTTATACCATGCACCTATGTCCAGTGCACACAATTTTTATATTGTGCACTAATATCGAGTGTGTACAACTTTTATACCGCACACCAATATCTAGTGCGCACAAATTGTGTCATGCACCAATATTCAGTGTGCACAATTTTTGTATCCTGCACCAATATCTAGTGCACACAACTTTTTGTATCATGCACGAATATCTAGTTAACACAAATTTTGTGTTGCACACACTTCCTATTCTACACTGCGCAGTGCCAACGTTTAACACACACACTATGCACCATCATAACCATCATTAAAATTGTCGGCTTATTTGTTTAAGCCATATTCAGTCACTTGGAAGTTGAAATGACCTCCCCATAACAACCATTTTGATTGCAATTCCAACTTGAATTTGCTTAGAAATTTAGGGATTTCACTTAGATTTTACCGTTTTCCCCAAATTTGACACAACTCAAGTGTTGAGATGATGAATTTACCAACTTCATGATAATATTTGTCCCATACAAGCTCGATGTTGAACCAAAATCTTTGATACCATTTTGTAACATACCCCAACTTAACCGAGGAACATTACTTGTAGAAAATATACATAAGTTTGAAAATTTTCTACTAACTAAATTCTTGTTGCTTACCACCTATGACTTATACACAGATTTAACCATTGTAGATACCAAATATTTGAATGCAATTACATCAAGCTAGCTAACATGGATTTCACTTCCTCACTGATACAAACCATGTGCGCAACAAAATTTGTACTATGTATGACAACTATTCACAAAAAAACAGATTTCACTTCTTACTGTTGCAACCAATGATTCAACTTAACAACTCGTCAATCTCACCTTGGTCATGTTTGATGTCCACTTTCACTTCCATTTTAAACAAAGGTTGTGAATGAGCGATGGTATTGGAGCTTGTTTTCTCTTTCTTTGGATCTTTCTTCGACTCCTTTTCTGAGTCTTCATTATATATTGATTTCTCATCCTATCCAAATTATGATTTAGAGGTACCAACTTCCCTGAAAGTTCCAACCTTTTTCACTAGAGCTTCCATGAGGAGTTTCATGTGGTGAGAGATATCAACAACGTCTTCTTCCATCCTCACAAATCACTCATTTGTTGTATCTTAGGGGTTGTTATGAATGGAATCATCTTAGATGGCTAGGGTTTTGTGAATTCCTTATTAAGCCAATTTCTGGATCCTACAACTTCCCACAAAAACCCTAAAGAAAAATTCTCTAATACCAATATGATTTGTATGTTGTTGTGGATATTCCACCAAAATAGTTCATCACAATAGATCTTGCAAATATTCTAAAATATTTTATTATGCAATTTATTTCCTTAGAGCTCATAGTTGTTATTACTATCTTAGTGCTCAAATTTATGGAAATAATTAAAGAACAAGAAAATGAACACACCATCCACACAAATGAACACAACATGTGACCCGAGAAACTCGATACATGAGAAAACCTAGCTAGAGGGTGAGTCCTATTCCCTACTCTCTTTTCTTCAATTATGAAATGTAAGTGCAAAGAAATGGGCACTCTCTATTGAGTTTCCTTTAACATTTTTTCCTAAATGGTTGTTACAAAATATTCTACCTCCTAATTTATGCTCTCAAATCCCACTCCTAGATGATCTTCTCAAGTATGGAACAAGTATAATAGTAAAAGAATGGAATCCCCTCTCTTTTTAGTATCCTATTATTTAACATGGCCTCATAGCCATCTAGGGTTAGGGTTAGGGTTTTTTTTCATTCCTTAACCCTCAATTAATGCTAGGGTTTTGGACCCTATAGAATCTTCCTAGAAGTACACACATGACTAGCCCCACATTTGTGAATAGTGGGGGTTGATATGGCATTCATTGGGTACCATGGTGGTCAATAGGGTAGGTCAACTTGTGGGGGGCATAACTTCCTCATACAAACTCCAATAGAGGTTATTTCAAACCATTGGAAAGCTCTGAGTGTGTAGAATAGTGTCGAGGGACTAGGGATTATTCTTGCAAAGTTTTGGCCCAAAAAATATCAATTGCTGCCTCAAATTAGCTTTGGAAGGTTTTAAACCCCAAATCCCCCAATTGGGACTTGCCACTAAAATGGGCCCCGAAAGCCAATTCCTCCAATATTTCCACCTAGAAAGTACCAAGATAGATGACAAATTATTTAATGATTTGTTCCAGATCATAACCTCTACATAGTTTCATATGCAATCAAATATCCAAATCTTAGATGTCACAATATTATAAGATCCATTTTCACACACACACACACACACACACACACACACACACACATGAGTTGTAATTACTTCATGTGTTTTAATTTAATAAATAAATTAGTTGGGAACCACAAGATATTTTATAGTGGAAACAATTTGTACAAATTTTCTGCAACTCTAATGCTAACATGGCTTTGATCTTTTGCAAAGAATCTTGCTGACCCAAAGTTTTCTATTTTAGGTTTATGTCTAGAATTGAGTAAAACATTGCTTTCTTTAATATCTCTATGGATTACTTGAATATCAAATTCGCCATGAAGATAGACCAACCCACATGCAATTCCAATTATGATTTTTGTGTCTCTCTTTCTAGTCAATTAAATGACATTGTGTTGCATCTACAATGCATCACAAACCATAAATGCATTATATGGGAGCTACATATACAAACAAATGCATCCAATTTCCATGTGACAATTAAGAATGAGTAGAAAATAAATAAAATCTTGTTGAAACTACTATTTTAGAGGTATTGATAATTTTGTAGCCTTTTTTATCCTTCAAAAGAGAAACCGAGCATTTTCACAAGATTCATGTGTGAGCACGACTCATGAGATTTATTTTATTCAAAAATTCAATATTTGCTTGCCTTACACCCATATACAGTTTTTTAACTACAACCTCTCTATCATTAGGTAGAATCTTTTGTAAATCCATGAACTTCAAATTTATTTATATTCTCCATTGTTACTTGGAGTTGTTGTCTTCAACTTTGTAATTCAATTGAAGGAAATACTAATCTCTCACTTTAAAGACAAATCCAAAACCTCCCTTTCCAAGTTTGTTCTCTACTTTAAAATTGGATGTAGCTTCTCTCAAAATTTTGTACTTGAAAATGAGTTATAAATTCGTTATAGTTTGCATTAAGATAGAATCTCTTTCTCACTTGTGAGAAATCATTACAAGGTATCTATTCATTTTGTAGTAAAGAATAGTTGAAGAGTTCTTAAGACACAAGGAAATAAAAAACATCTTAGATCCTTGACATTCAAACATTTCGTTGTAAGTTTAATCAATACTTATGTGGTCACAACCTCCATTTCAACATGATGGACAACCATCACGTTGGTTCCAACATAGCACATTGTGCAGGTGATTAACACTTGAGATTGTTGGGCCTGTCATTGTTGAACTTGTCCAAATACAACATAAGCATATCTTATAAAATTACTTATGCAATTTTGGATTTACTAAATGACAATGTGATGTATTAATTTACATACCACATATTATGCTCTCATTAACATGCATTCACCTATTAAGTTTAGTTATATTTACATAAACTAACTTGCATTTAAAGGAGCAACTATAAGTGACTTGGTTTATCTTTATTATGGATGTAGTTTTCTTTTGAATAATTAAATGCCACATTCCATGGTCTCACTTTAATAAAAGAAAAGAGATTTGAATTTTTCATCTTTGGTTTATCTTTGCAATGGATGTAGTCTTTTTTTAATAGTTAAATGTCACATTCCATGATTCCACTTTAATAAAGGAGGAGAGATTTGAACTTTTCATTTCTTATTATCAATTAATTATGAGATAATCTATAAATGTATGACCATTTTGTTGTTAAATATCACATTTTCTTGTCTCATTTGAAGATAAGGATAATCTCTAAATGTATGACCATTTTATTGTTGAATATTACATTTTCTTCTTTCACTAAAAGATAAGGGAAGAAATTTAAACCATACACACCTATCAATTAATTATGAGATAATTTATAAATATATGACCATTTTGTTGTTAAATATCACATTTTCTTGTTTCACTTGAAGATAAGGATAATCTCTAAATGTATGACCATATATCACATTTTCTTCTTTCACTAGAAGATAAAGGAAGAAATTTAAACCATACACACTATTTTGTTGTTAAATATCACATTTTCTTGTCTAAGAAATTTAAACCATATACATTTGCTATACAAAACTAATGTTTATTATCATTTAATTATAAAACAATTTTCATATTAAAATTAAAAAAAAAAAGTTAAGTACCTTTTATTAAAGTAGTTAATATATATATGACCATTTTGTTGTTAAATATCACATTTTCTTTTCACATTTAAAGATAAAGGAAGAAATTTAAACCATTTTCTATACAAAACTAATGTTTATTATCATTTAATTTTAACTTTGAATTAAAATAATTTTATAATAATAATAATTTATTTTTAAAATCACAATTTAAACTCATTAAAACTCATGTTATTGGTTTCATGCTATTCCTATATTCAATATGATAAAGATTAAAACTATTTAGTATATAGGCATGGTATATAGTGTTGAGTTAGGTTTGATTTTCTATTAGTTCATGGTTAACCATAAAATATACACCCCTTTATCTAAAATTTTAAAAAATAATGATTAATTTTAAATTTTAAATCTCATATATTTGAAGTCTTATTGCTGCCTTCACTTCCCCAATCTTATTATAATAAATATTTCTACCATCTAATCATTTCATGCCTACTCCTTCTCTCCCTATCTCCTTAAACAATATTTTAATTATTATAATCTACAGGTATATACTACCTAGTAACCTTGTTAGTATATTCTTTGTATATTCTCACTCATATTATTAGTATATTCACTAGCACAACCACTCAAAACCGATGCCAAAGCTTGCTCCTGCATGTTAATGGCCCGAACCCTAAACTCTTGATGATCTGCCTTGAGTCGGAAAATGAAACGTGCCTATAGCCAGAAAATGAAACTCGTAGACAATGGAAGCGTGGACAGTGGAAGAAAGCCAACAAATCTAAAAGTGGTAATCCCAAAGATTAATCATTTAAACGTGGCAATCATATACTGCTATAGTAATTTCTTAATATGATTAGGTAAATGTTAAAAAGTAAACAGGTTAATGAATGCATTCAAAAATACAAGAAAGTTATGAAGAGTAAATCACATTCATTGATTTGGAAGGACGACTAAGAATATGATAGCATCTTCAATTTTTAGCCATCAGATTATAATTTTAGATTAAAAAGTAATTAATTGTGCTCATTATCAATAGGTGTACGCCTTTCTACTTAAATATGATAAAAACTAAAACCACAATATGCTCTAGACTAAAACCACTTAATGCTTACATTTAATAGGTTTTTAGTTCTTAATACGTTTTCTATGGACGAGATTAAATATGCCTAGAATATTCTTAGTCGTCACAATAAATGAATGGCTCTGATTTCATCCATTAACTTCCGCGCTGTTATAAAGACATCCGTTTATATGTTTACTTTTTAACATTTACCTAATCGTGTTTAAAAATTACTGTGTTCACTAACTTATTGCCACGTCTACCTGATTAAAAAATATTAAGATATTCGCACGCGTTTCTGTGCTGGCCATGTTTCG
>JASDQU010390105.1:0-11037 GCA_032191745.1 Picea mariana | reverse complement strand
AGATATTGAAGGAAAATCATCAAGGCATCCACTCTTCTCTAGCAGCCGACTTCACTATTCTGTACTTCAAGCGTTGCCAATTTGATATCCTCCAGGTCTTTTTTAATAGTGATCAGAAAATTCAGGAGCTTTGTTTGATCCTCACACTTGGCATAGGAGGGATTGGGGTGGGTGGAGAGTGGAGAGGAAGAGGAGGACCCCATAAGGGAGGTGGGATGAGGGATGGTGAGTGGGGGGAGGGGAGGGGAGGGAGGGTAAGAGGGATGCTGAGGGGGGAGGGAGGAGGAGGCATGTAGCTGAGTGAGTTCCCAAGTAAATCGAACCACTCAGCGCTACATCCGTAGGGGTTTGAGAGGGGGGAGAGGTTGCAGGGTGTCTGGTTAGGGGCGGGCACAATTATAGGTGCCAAAGGTGTGGGAAAGACTGCCACTTCAGTGGGAGGGACCACTTCTGGAGGAGTGACATATTCACAGGGAGAGTCTGAGGTAGGCATTTTCCTTCCCTAGTCTGTGTACCAGGATGCTCCCCACTTTGGCTTGCCCTGGGGTCGTGGCATGGTGAACAATGAGCTCCATGACAGAAAAGGAAACAGATGAGGTTGCACCAGATCTCGATTACAGGATTAAGGGAAGGTTGAGCCCTAGAGGCATGGCTTTGAGAATTGCGAGTGAAAGAGTGAGGCCCAGGAGACCACATCATGACCGAATAAACCAGGAGCAAAGGTTGGAGCTGAAACGATGGGGAAGAACCTCTGCATGATGCCATGAAGATGCACAAGTTGCAGAGCTTGCAAAGCGTGTGAGCGTCCAGGTGCAAATGAGAAGTTGAGGGTGGCGGTAGTTAGTGTAAAGGCTCGAGGTGACAGAGGAGGGGAGGTGGCGAGGGACGTACTCCAGGTGGTTTATGGCTTGGCCAGGTGGCCTCATCCCATATTGGAGATGTCATGTCACGTTGACACCCCATCCATGGGAAGATCTTTGGTGTAAGCTATGTTCTTGAAAGAAATGACTATGGGGTGAGTGGGATTGGTGGAAGGGGTACAAGAGAAGACACCTTCTTCCAACTCGACTCCGAGATTTCCCAGCCAGTCAACAACTTGATTGGCCGTTCTTCTTACATGGGATGCGAGGATTACGTGTTGAGGCTGGAGAATAGATTTTATTCAACAGAGACCATTCATGAGTCGCCATCTTGGAGATATTTTCTCTGAGTCTTCCCCATTGAGAAGATGTTAAAGGATCTTTATAACAATTTGTGAATCACCTTCCGCAATGAGGGGAAACAAATCTTCCTCTGAGGCTGCTTGTAGGCTGTAGAGGAGGCTCCAGATTTCTGTGACGTTGTTGGTATTGTGCCCCATGTTGCTTGCCAGGATATGAAGGATTTCCCCTTTACTTTTCTGGACGACCGCCCCGTAGCCAGTTGGACCAGGGTTTCCTTTGGAGGCTCCATCAAAATTAAGTTTAAAGAAGTTTGTGGGTGGAGATTCCCAAAGAGTGGGGCTGGTCGTGCATCTTGCAACTATAGGCCTTTATGGGGTTGGAGTGATATTTATTCTCCATACTCTGAGGATGTTGTATTCATTTTGTGGGATTTGCAAATCCCGCTCCATCCAGGGATGCTTCGATATGGTTTCATTGATATTGGTGTGGATTGTGGTCCAAACATCTTGCCATGTCCTAGTGATTGAATTGAAAATTCTTCTGTTCCTCTCTTTCCATATCTGCCATATGATGAAGCCTAGGAGCAGTTGCCAGATTCTATTAAGGATGGGAGAGTGAAATAACGATCTTCTCCATTCTGCAATGGTTTCATTTAGACCCATGTGGTTCTTGTCTAATGTTCTCATGATTCTAGCGCTCTGATCCCAGATGCACGAACTATAGGGGCAGAGGTTGAGGAGATGATTTTGGGTTTCTTCCTCTTGTCCACATAGCTGACACCAAGAGGGGCCAATGAAACCCTGTTTTCTTAAGTTATCCCAAGTGAGGATGCTATTGTGTGACACTAACCATAGAAAGGTACTAATTTTCGGCGATGATTTCATATCCCATATTTTTCCCCATACCTCCTCTCGAGGTAAGGTTCTGTGACTTGCGTTTAAATAGTACGCTTCAGGGATGTTGAAGGTGCCTATGGTGGAGTGGCCCCACCTGAGAATGTCCTCCCCTTGTTGACTCAAAATTTTCCTTGAGGCAAGATTCTCCTGTAGGGGGCGGAGGTTGAACATCGGGGAATATTTAGGTGCTCGTGAGAGTTTTTCTAGGTACGCCATAATTCCCCTGGATCAAAATCCTTCTAGAAGTCGATGACTCTATGAAGTCTTGTGATATTTGTAAGGGGAATGAGGTCACTGAGATTTGGATTTGTATTCAAGGCTGGGAGTTGTTGCCATGAGTCACTCTAGAAGTTTTGTGATGATCCATTTTTTAGTTCACAGAATGAATGGTCCATGATGAATCCTCGGTTGTTTCGGGCCACATTCAAGATGAGTGATCCTGTGATTTGAACATTCCACCTAATGAGTTAATTTTTAGGGATTGTGGGGGTGTATTTATTTCTCCACAGTTGTGCCCAGAGATATTGAGGTCTTTTCAACCATCTCCACTAGATTTTAGCACTGAGGACTTTCTTGAGAATGGATGGGTCACGTAGGCCGAGGCATCCTTCTTTTTTTGGGGTGCAGACCTTTTTCCAACTTACCAAGGATATTTTGCGTCCTTGTTTGATGCCTTTCCATAAAAAGATTCTTTGGATCATGCTTAAGGTGCTGAGGATAAAGCTTGGGGCCGATAAGGCTAAGAAGGTGTAGATCGAGAGAGATTGGAGGACTGATTTAAGGAGAACGAGGCACCCAGGTAGATTGAGGGAGTGAAAGGTCCAAAGGAGGAGTCTCTTCCTGAAACTAGACAACAAGGAGTCCCAGGAGGAATTCTTGAGTGGGTTATCAATGAGGGGGATGCCTAGGTAGAACAATGGTAGGATGATGCAGGTGAAGCCCAAGATGAGATTCAGATGGTTTTGGATAACAAGAGGTGTGTTGAAGAAGAAGACTTGGGATTTGGTTAAGTTCACCTCCATGCCTAAAGCTTCGCAGAAGAGATCTATGATGGATATGAAGCACCGGGCTTCTCTGGCAGTGGACAGTCCCATAAGAATTATATCATCTACAAATTGGCTATGAGATATGGGGGGAGAAATTTCATGGGGGTTGAGTCCCGAAAGAGAGTGGTCCTTGATAGATGCTTTAAGTGTGCGGTTGAGCCCTTCTTCCATAAGGATGAAAAGGAAGGGCGAGAGTGGGTCCCCTTGTCTTATGCCTCTTGAAGGGGAGAAAGGTTTGGAAGGGACGCCATTGATAAGGAGGGAAAACAATGTTGAGGAGGTGAGGTTGAAAATCCAAGAGACCCAAGTGGGATCAAAGCCAAAGGCTAGGAGAGAAGATTTTATGTATCTCCAACTCAACTTGTCAAAATCTTTAGAAAGATCCAATTTTAGGAGCATACCTTGTGTTCTGTTTGAGTGGAGGGAATGGATAAATTCATGAGCTAGGATTACAGTATCCAAAATTTGTCAACCTTCTACATAGCTGGATTTCTATGGGGAAATTAAGAACGATAGAATGGGCTTGAGGCATGTTGCAATGATCTTTGTTAGGAGTTTATAAATGACATTGCAAAGGGATATGGGTCTAAAATGCGCTAGAGAGGTGGTGTTGTTCTCTTTAGGGATGAGGGTGAGAAAAGTTGCATTGAGGGCTTGGAGGACCTTTCTAGATCTTCTTGAGCCCTCAATGATTTACCACACATGCTCACAAATAATTCCCCAACAATAGTGAAAGAAGTCTGAAGTGAAGCAGTCTGGTCCAGGGGCCTTGCCAAGCAAAGTGGCTTGAGAGACTGATTGACCTCCTCCTGAGTGATTGGTCTCATCAAGGATTCAATTTTCTCCTTAGTGACCTCCTTGGGTATGTGTTTGAGGATAGAATCGATGGCCTATGAGCGATCTTGTGGGGGTTCCATAAGGAGATATTGATAGTAGGTAAGAAATTCCTTTTCCATATCAACATGTTGTTGAATTTCTATACCTTGCTCTAAAATTAAATGGGCGATGTGATTGGTTTGGCACCACTGGACATGGATCTATGGAATAATTTGGTGTTTTTTCCCCCCTCTTTCAGCCACAGGATGTGAGATTTTTGTCTCTAGAGAACTTCTTCTTGCGCTTTTCTTTCTACGATCTGGTTGTTGAGAAGAGTTTCCTGTGTTTTTAGAGCTTCCGTTAGACCCTGTGTCCAGATATGGTGTTGTAGTGTTTTCATTTGTTGTTGTAGATGCTCCTGTGCTTGGAAAATATTGCCGAAGGTGGACTTGTTCCAGATTTTGAGGTGCTTCTTGAGGTTTTTTAGTCTTTGTTGAAATATGTACATCAGGGTTCTTGTTTGGATGACCACCTCTTCCCACCAAGCCTTGATGTTTGCTTGAAAATCTGGGTGAGTCAACCATAATTTTTCAAAACGGAAAGGTTTTTTTCCTGGGGTTCCAGTGATGTTGAGGGTCAGAAGTATTGGCCAGTGATCTGAACCCATGGTATCGATGACTGTGGAATTCCATGCTAGACCATCCATCATGATGGCCTCATAAATTAGGAAGTGGTCTAGTATACTGGATACATGTTGTTCCCTTCAGCGTCTGTTGGACCAGGTAAATGACCCATTGTCTGTTTTGATGTCAATGAGGTTTAGTTGGCCTATGGCATGGTTAAAGAGCATGCTGTCATTCTGTAGGGAGCGATTGCCTCCATTTTTTTCCTCCAACCCTGTGATCATATTAAAGTTACCCCTGAGGATCCACCTTTGGGGGCCCAGGTGTTCTGCAACCCATTCCATGTGCTGGAGGAATGCTTCTTTGTCCCCTGGTTTGGGGGGTCCATAGATGTTTGTGATGTAGCCTTGTTTATTGGAACCAATGAGGTGAAAAGAGGCTGTGATGGTCCATTTGGAGGTAAATGTTTTTTGAAGTAGAATGGTGGCTAGATTCTAGAGCAGTGCAAGACCTCCTGCTGCTCCATTAGCATCTAATTCCACAAGTTGTGCCTATGTCCAACATCATTGAAGCATGGTCTATGCATCTGTTCCTACAAATTTCATTTCGTGTAGGAGTAGTATGTCTAGATGTTCCTTCCTGATTCTGTCTTTGAGCAAGGTTTGTTTTCTTTTTGTGTTAAGGCCTCTTATGTTCCCAGATAGTATATTCACGAGCAAGGTGGGGTTTGGAGGGGGGGGGGAAGCTGTCCAAGATCAAATTAATTTGACCTGAGTTGACAAGAAAGTTACCGACGTCCTGGATGAGATGGTGTTTCAGTTTCTTGCCTCTCTTTTTCTCCTCCTTCGTAGTTTTGCGTTGTTCCTTGGAGGTTTCTTTTTGTATTCCCAGGTTTGTGCTGCCTTGAGCTTTACCTCCTGCAGATGAGTTAAGGAAGACTTTGTGCACCTTGTGCAGCTGGTTGGGCAGTATGGTATACAGTTTTTTCTCACGATAGGATTGTTCTAGATGCGCCATATCGATGCCTTCCAGCTCTTGATCTTACAAGTTTGTGTCTGGATCCCCCATTTCTGTCCCTAGAGTGGTTGGAAGGGAGGCCTCCGTGACTAATGGTTGTGAGGAAGAATGTACAGGGGGATCATGCATTACAGGGGTTTGAACAATTGTAGGGGTTGTTAGAGGGTTGGTAGAGGATGAGGGGGTATCGAACGAGGTTTGAAGAGCATCAAAAGAGTTCTTGGTAGGGGGTCCAGTAGGGGCCTGGGGGGGTGCCCTTCTTGCCTGGTGCTTTCGACGACTCGTAACCTAGGTGAAGTCATCCTTGGGTTTGTCAGAGTCCTCCTGAGCTGGCTTGGGGGGTTATTTAAAGGGAATTCTAAGAATAGAGGTCCATGCTTGTGACACTTGTGACAACAGAAGGGGATGTGCTCATAATATAGGGTTTGGGACCATTCCTCATCTTGGTAATCTAGGATAATGGTTCCAAGAAGGGGTTTCAATATATTTAAACAAACACAGATGTGGGCATAAGTAGTGTACCTTCATTGTTTTGTTTCCTCTGAAGCTTTGACATAGCTATTGATGGTGTTTCCAATCCCTGCGAGGATCTCCTCTAGCCAAAATTCCTGTGGGAGCGAGTATAGCCTTATCCAAACCAGAGCATGGGTGAAGTCTTCCTTTTTTGGGCTGAATCTCTCTATCCAGAATTGGAGAAACAAGCATGCTGAGTTGTAGAAGTATGCCCCCCCTTCGAAGATTCGATTTTTTTCCTCCAGATTATGCAATATGATCGTAAATAAGCCTTTTGATCCTAGTTGGAGGTCGTAATGACCCTGGGTTTCCACCAATGGTGAATCCATTTGACCAAGTCTTTTTCGGAAGGCTATAACCCTAGGAATTTACCTATCAAAGAAAAATCTCTCATATATTGTTTCTGATCCTCCATTCTGACGCCCACCATGCCCCCTGCCTCGGCCACAGTCTCTACACTGACCTCCCAGTATTAACGGATCTTTCTAATTTCATCTTCGAGCTGAAGTGGCTCTTTTGATTCCACACTAGAATCTTTATTAAAAACTTGATTCACTGGTCCTTCCTTTTCCCCTGTCATGGCTTTTGCGCATACTTGATCTCTTCCTGACATAAATTTTGGGTTTCAGGGTTTCACGATTCCCGTTGTCGAGAACCTCAGTCTTCTTGATCCTCCAATCTCCGATATGTCGATTTTATGAAATGGATTTAACAGCGTTTAGTCCCCATGGCTACCTTCTGGTCCATGTGACCACTATTCCATATGACCGTAGCCCTATGTCTTTCGTGATTTCAGGCTTTCAAATGCTGAAACGCATGGACCCTTTGTCGTCAGGATTTCCGATCCTCCGAATCTCGATTTTTCTTTGAAAACCTAGATTGTTGCCACATGTCCCCTCGATATGGATGGTCCTCGTCGCTTCGTGATCTCAGGAAATCAAATGCTTATGGGTTCTTTCCCTCGGAACTCCCGAAGTAACAATTCCCGACCTCCTATATGATGAAATGATGTCAAATAGCCCCACAATGGAGCTTTCCACCTTGTCGGGGTTTCAGACTTCACAGTTCTGAAATGTGCATGCTTCCTGTCTTCAGGATTCGCGAAACGCCGAATCCTGAAATGCCGATGGACTCTCCTATCGGGATTTTTTTTTCCCGAATTCTCGGATTTTTGCCATGCGTCCTCCTATGATGGACGATCCTCGATCATTTCACGATTTCATGAAATCAAATTCCGATGTCCTCCTGTCCCCTTGAACCTGGAAGTCTCAACATGCAAAATGTCGACAGGCTCTTGATCGTCGCCACGTGTCTCAACTGATGGACGGTCCTGATTCAGTCTCAGGATTTTGCGACTTGTAATTCCCCGATGTCGCAGTTCCTATGTCAACTCAAAACCCCAGTAGCCGAAATACCAATGGGTTCTTGATCTCCACCACGTGTCTCAATAGATGGACGGTCCAGAAAAAAATCAAGATTTTCACTATGAAGTGACCCAATCTCCTATCCTTAAGACTTTCGATACCCCGAATTCAGAAACCCCGATATCCCAACATCTTTCGGGACCTTCACTCTTCTTGCAAGATTTTAACTCTCATGCAACTCCTATCAGATCCCACGACTGACGGGTATCTAAGTGAGAATCTGACGGCTCACGATCTCCTAAGCTTGAACCTTGGAAACAATGATAACCTCCTTACTTCTCTTTCATATCGGATGGTTGGCAGGATTTCACAAATTCTCTATGAAGAATTTTGACCATCTTTCTCTTCCCTTCGACGACTTCGTAGGTTCGAACCCTTCTGAGGGTTTTCCATGACTTTGAGTCTTTCAAGAACTCCTGCACGCACTCCTTGCAGCAAACCTTCAAACACTTCAGTGTTGAACACCTTCAACTCCGCGCACTCCTTGCAGCAGTAGTCCTTCAATAGTTTCTCAGGTTTCAAACCCTGGATTCAGGCTTGGTCTGTGCACACCTTGCACGAATCCTGTGCCTAACTGCACTCTTGAGGAAATGAGAACAAAAGCTAACCTATCTGAGATTTTAGAGACAAAACCTCTGAACCCTTTTTGTCAATGCACTCCTTGTGGACAATTCAACTGCACTCCTTGCAAGAACTCTCGCTCAGATAGAGAAACAATTGAAACTCATTTCCTAAATCTTTCTCTCTCAGACTTCAAACATAATCCTAAAATCATTCATACACAACATAGAAAGAAAATGTATAAAAGAAAGAGTAAAACCTTGAACATACCATTCAACATACACATACAAGAAACAAATACAACGCCATGAATCTGAATTAAGACTTCTTCTATTAACTCAAATCTCTGTACATGGGTGTTTTTCAAACACAGTTCCTCTATTCCAGCTCTATATGCTCTTTTCTTGGTAATGTTTTTCACTATCATACAATACTACAATGAGGGTGTCTATATCCATTTTCCCTCCACTCCTAAAACTGTCTAATCTGAGAATTCAAAGCTACCTACTAACATAAATGCCTTCTTAGTCCTTCAGACGAGAGCGGGTTGCTCAAGGTCTGATTACAATCTATAAGTATGCCTCTCCTTAACTATTACATTTATGTTTGGCACATCCATCTTCAAAAGTTTTTAAACAATTTATCATGTGTCTAAAATATGTTGGCTCTTGCCCCACGCTCGCTTGACGTTGGCGATGCTCCTGCATCATACTCCCTCACTTGAAAATTTTCATGGACTCCTGTCCATGAGCTCTCGCACGGTCTGTCCATGCTTTTGAATCTCTGCTTCATTCTCTCAGCTGACATCTTCAACTGGATGTCCTTTCCATTTGACAAAGTATTCAAAGTATTGTTTTCTTCTGGTCTTCTTGCTAATTCTTTCATCTAGTATGCTTTCCATCTATGGCTTCTCTGCAATAGGCATTTTCTTTGTCCACTGGATCTCTAGTTGTTCATCACTTGTTCCTACTTCCTCAGTTTTGTATGGGTACAAATCTGAGACATTGAATATCCGAGAAATTTCGATCACATCGGGTAATTCAATCTCATAAGCATTTGCCCCAAATTTATTCAAGACCTTACCTAGTCTGATCTTCTTCATCTTCAGTTTGTTATATGTCCCCTTCGGGAACCTTTCCTTTCTCAGATGTGCTAGAATCAAATCACGAACCTCAAATTGAAGTTGTCTCATGTGTTGATCTTCCCTACGCTTATATTCTTGTCTTGAGTTCTGTAAACTCTTCTTCACCTGGTTGTGAAGTTCTTTCATCGCCTCTGTGAAATCTTCTGCACTAGCGTTCCTAGTCGCAATCTTTTCTGAATCCCTCAGTTCAGAAATTCCTCTCAGCTGCATGCCATAAGCAATTTGAAATGGACTTTGTCCTGTGCTTATTTTGATTGAATCATTATAAGAAAATTCTGCCTGTGGTAGTATGTTGTCCCATTGGCTGTGGTGTTCTGTCACCAAGCTCCTCAGCAAGTCTCCTAAACTCCTATTCACGACTTCTGTCTGTACATCCATCTGAGGGTGATAAGATGAATTGAACGATAAATTTGTTCCTAGATTTTTCCATAAGGTTCTCCAGAAGCGTCCCACGAACTTAGTGTCTCAATCCGAAACTATGCTCCTTGGTAAGCCGTGAAGTCGAATGACTTCTTTGAAAAACAGATTCACAATGTGAGTTGCGTCACTGGTTTTCTGACATGGTATGAAGTGTGCCATTTTGGAAAATCTATTCACTACCATAAGAATTGAGTCAAACCCTCTTTGTGTTCTTGGAAACCCCAATATGAAGTCCATGCTGAATGCATCCCATAGCCTCTCAGGTATGCGCAATGGTTGATAAAATCCTGCATTCTGTCTCTTTCCCTTCGAATGCTAGCAAATTCTGCATCTGTCCACGAATCTCTTGACGTCTACTCACATTCCCAGCCAAAAATATGACTCATTCAGTTTTGTGAATGTCTTGTCGTGACCAAAATGTCTGGCCAATCCTCCACTATGTTTCTCCTTCAGCAAATTCTCCCTCATGGAGCATTTTGGAATACAGAGTTGATTACCTTTAAATAGTAATCCTTCTTGGATCATGTATTCTGTCCATTGACTTCTGTCCCTGAGAATTTGATTCTCAGCTGCTTCATGCGCCTCCTTAAAATCTAGATCATCTCTGTACATGTTCTTGAGATCATCAAAACCCAGTGTTTTAACTCTGAACTCCTGCAATAACAAACATTTCCTGCTCAAAGCATCAACAACCTTGTTAGAAGTTCCAGAAATATAAAAAAGTAAAGTTATGCATGTATTCAACCCATTTTACATGTCTTTGATTAAACTTTTCCTGTTGATTCACAAACTGCAGTGCATGATTGTCACTGTATAAGACAAACTCCTTCGGGATCAAGTAATGTCTCCATTTATTTAATGCCCGAATAATAGCATAAAACTCCTTGTCATACGTGGAGTATTTCACCTTCGCTTCATTCATCTTCTCACTGAAGTATGGTATCGGTTTGTCTTCTTGACTCAAGACTACCCCTATTGCAAATCCACTTGCATCACATTTCACTTGAAATGTCTTCTTGAAATCTGGCAACACCAGAATTGGTTGTTCCGTAATTTTCTTCTTCAACAAATTGAAGATTTTCTCAACTTCTTCTGTCCAATGAAAATATTTGTGTCTCTTCTTCACTGTGTCCATCATCGGTGCACTAATTCCACTGAAATTCCTGATGAACTTTCGGTAGAAACTAGCCAATCCATGAAAATTTCTCACCTCAAATATGCTCTTCGGTGATGGCCAATTCTTGATCACCTCCACCTTATCTGGATCCATCCTCAATTTATCTGAAGAAATAACAAAACCCAAATAGATGAGTTCTATCTTCATGAATGAGGATTTCTTCATGTTTATCAGTAGCTTCTCTTGTTGTAATATCTTCATCACTGTGGCTAAGTGTTTTAGATGCTCTGCCTCTAT
>JASDQU010390102.1:0-11037 GCA_032191745.1 Picea mariana | reverse complement strand
TGGGGGCTTCAAGCCTTCATGTGGGGGTCCTTCATCTTCGTAAGGCCATAAATCTCAAACCACGAGGAGTTATGTGACATTCCACATACCACCAGAAATGGAATGACAAGCACTATCCATCTAGGATAGTTTCACCAACAATTTCCTTGATCTTCATCTCGTTATTCCACATACAAGCATGAGTCCTCCAACCATTCTTCTAGGATAACTCAATCCGCAAAGCGTCTTCCCGTGAGGGCTTTCACCATAAGGGGACCACTTTGGAGTTCATCCATTTGTGCACCTTATCAATCATGATAAGACAATAATGAGTCATCTATACATTTTTCCAACAATGCATCATATACCAGTGGAACCACATCGATCCATCTTCATCATGTATCAATGAAAACTCATTGATCCATCTTCATCTATGCATTCTCATCAAGGAAAATACATATTATATTACAACAATCATCAATCAATCAATCCTTTGACATCAATCAATCAATGACATCAATCAATCAAACCATTGGCATCGATGACAACATGATCCAACAACTCTAATTCTCAAAACATTTGAATATGTGCATTTTATTCTTTTTACTTCTAACATGTGCTTGGACCTTATGCCTTTCCACTTTTCCACACTTGGGGGGAATGACATGATGCCCTAGTAAGCTGGTTCCCATAGGGTGAGTTTCCAGTAGGGAGGGGGGGTTCATGAAAGGTCATCATTCATTCCCACCATACTTACCACTTTTCATCTTTTTCCCTCTCATCTATCCCATACATTAGTCCGGGCATTGGGTTTGCCAAGCTAGCAAAGGGTTGTACCTTACCTTGTGGGAAGAAGGGGCTAAAGGCATAGAGGGTAAAAGTAGCTAGAAAAAGATAAAAGCAAAAAGAATGAAACCTTCAAATGCTCTACCCAGGGATCCTCGAGAAATCAATAAAAGGCTTCTCAGCAAGAAACTGAGGGACCCATAAAAATGATAAAATCAAGACCCGGTTGGAGGATAGGGGGTCTCATCACGAGCCAGCCTATTAGGTCCATGGGCATGTAGCGGTATGACACTACCATTCAACTGGTCACCACGCCAGGGTAGTGGCTCTTGGTGGCATAGCCAAGAGAAAGGGGGTCTCATCACGAGCTAGCCTTCTCATTTCCATAAAATACTTATGGGTAACATTGTCACCACTTTTCACCACGCCAGGGCAGTGTCCCCTAACTAGTCTCTTGAAAGAAAAATAAATAAGATAAAAAGATAAAAGACATGAATGGGCTTGGAAACATTTTCATCCATAACAAGGTGCAACTCACCCTCTTCAGAGGCACCCACAGGTAAGCCATACATTCCCTTTTCATCACTGCACCCATTGCCCAAATATCCCTTACCACCTCATCCACTTACATGGCCTGGATTTGTCCTCACCCGGAAACAATCCACATCCAATGAGAACTAGCCCAATAGGACATCCTAGTGTCCCCTCCAACCTTGGCTTATAGAATAGCATAACGTCTTTGAGCACTTGTATAGGAAAGGGGGTTTCATGCACATGTTTAAATAACTTGATTATTAGATGTGTTTGGCATTGCTATGATCCATGTGACTTATGAGCCCATGGATGGTGTCCTTTTTGATGTTGCAGGGCCAAACCCGACGAACATGTACACATGGGGAGTTGATTAGCTCAGACCTCCATAGGGCTAGAAGCCCACCAGATGGATGTTGAGACCCCAGCCAAGGGTAGAGAGAGATCAAAGGTTTGCACCAGAGAGAGAGAGAGGAGGGCGTTCCACCAGAGATAGCCCGACAGGCCTAGACCCAGGGGGATCATTCCTTTCTCACTATGATTTAGGCCTTGGAAGGCCCATGACATCACCCATGTGATCCATGACGTCACCCAACGTTTTGGACACTTTGGAGGTAGTTGTGTGCCAAGTGGCACATGTGGTTTGATCTAGAGGCCCAAGGAGGCCTATCGTTTTGCTCCTGGAGGCCAATGTTGCCCTAAAAAGGCCTAACATCACCCTAAAAGGGCATGACGTCACCTTTTCTTCTTGATTTAGGGTTTATTATGTCATTTAATGTTAAAACTGGATATTACATGTAACTGGCCATGTCGGCCTTTTTTGACCTAATTCTGGTCATTAATATTGTATAAATAAGGGGGTTTTCCCTTGTATTTTTCATCATCTTTCACTCACACTTAGTGAGGTCTGAAATTTTCACCCTACTTAGGGTTTATTGACTGACATTTTAGGCGCACTTGTTGAAGGAGGCTAATCTTGGACTATTTTGGCAATTTTCTTAGTAGAAGTGTTCAACTAGGGTTTTTGCTTGATGATTCTTGATGAATGTAAGTAAGATTTCTGCAATTCTTCTTAATTAAATTGTTATGGTTATGTTTATCTTTTATTTACATTAAGGTTATGAAATTGCTAGTCTAAAACCTTAGGAATCCAAGCACATGTTATTGTCCTTGCTTTAAGAGCTTTTACCTACTAGATTTTGCCAAGAAGTCGATTTTTCTTGAAGTTTTTAATAGAGGCCTTGCCATTGCAACACCTTAACATTTTTTCTTCATCCAAGCTGTCATTTACTTCATCTTTGAACCAAAGAAGGAGGAAATCTACTAAGGCCTAGGGTTACCTACACCTTAATAGTTATTTTCCCCTTAGTTATTTGAAGCCTTGGGTTACCAACACTTCAACTATTAATCTCTCTTGTCTTTGGCTGTCCTACTATCATCCTTTTCCTTCAACATGTGTTGCCACCTAATAGACTCAATTTTCCCTAAAGGCACTAATCTAAGACTTCCTATTGATTGATTGACCAAAACAACTATCAAAACCTACACTTTAAGCCTTCTACTAACCACTTCTAACATTAGAATAGCCTAACCTACTAACTATGTTGTTGTTGTTACTAAAGTAATCTACAGCCATATTTTGCAGCATTAAAAGCATATAAAAACAATTGAAAAAGTTAATTAATGCATTGACTTACTTGCTTAAGAGAAATGTTAGTATTTTGATGTTGATGATTGATTATTCTTGGTCATTTTGAAGCTATTTAAGACACTTATTGTGAAGTTATTGTCTTATAAATATTGCTGCTATACATTTATATTTACTTCACCATTATATCAACCATTTCTTTTATTGATAAAGTCTGTGGTTTTATGAAGTACTAACAACAAGTTGTACTTGCAAAAGACATATTTTCTTGTTGTTTTGTTCTGGGCAGGTACATCTTGATAGTTTACTACATCATTGGTTAAAACCCTGGGACTTTCTGATCAGTGGTGACTTGCGAGAGGGGATCTTTTAATAGATATCTTAACCTTGCCTTCTCAAACCCCCAGGTCACCAGGGACGTCTCCCCTTGGCTATCAACCCTAAATAGAAAGAGGCATCCTATCCTATAGTAAAATCACTTTTTGGAGGCAATCTTCCCTTAAACACAATGTCTAGCACAGGAACTCAGAACGTCATTTCAAACCAAGCCAATAACCAAAGACAATGGTCATCCAAGCTTTTCAAACTGCTAGACATGATAGCTATATCAGGCTACCCTAGGAAAATGCCCCCCAAGTATGAAAAATGGTTGCCCAAATTCACCAGAAATGATGTAATCGGTGTCGAGGATCACATGAGCAATTTTTGGGCCTTCTTCCAGCTTCATCCCATCAGTGATGATTATGAATATTTAGCTATGAAATTGTTCTCTTCTACCCTCCATGATGGCGCAAGGCGCTGGTACAATGGTCTCCCTGATGGAAGTATTAAAACCATGGATAGGTTAGAGGAAGTTTTCCTCAAACGATGGAGTGTCAAGGAAGACCCCAACACGTTGCAAATAAGGATGAATAACCTCGTGAAACAAGAGAATGAGACTATTAGAGAATTCCACAACAAGTTTGAAACCTTGTTGCAAAAGATCCTTATGAGTCATCATCCTTCTCCTAGTTTCCTTCTTTTCATTTATACCAAATCCTTTACAGGTCAGCTAGGGTATCTCCTCAGAGATAAAAACCCTCAAATGATCCAAGAAGCCCAAGAAGTGCCTACAAGGATCGAAGACAACCTTTTATCATCTAGAGTCAACCTTTCTCAACCCCAAGAGTTAGAATGGACACTAAACCTAAGATAGTACACAATGTTGAACCTACCTCAGACATTAGTGCTAGTTTGGAAAAGTTGCAACTGATTGTAGATGGCATGGTAAAAACCCAAGAGCTAATGATGAATAGGATTGTCAACCTAGAAAGGACTCATCAACAAGCCCCTAGGGTTCCATACAAGGGTCAATTCCAGAAGGGGAACCAAGTTTTCAGACCAAAGAATGATCAAGAGGTTCCAAATAATTTAGCCTCTGCAAACGTAGTAGATGAAAACCCTTGGTGTCTGCAATGTAATGAGTCACACTGGGAGCATGAGTGTCCTTAGAACAATGGAAGCCATGACCAAGTGAACATAATGGAACATACCATCGAGGAGCCTCAAATTTGCCTTAATATTACCCCTGAGGAACATCAAGAAGGCATAAGGAAGAAGTCAGGAAGGCTAGAATGGAGGTGATAAACAACCTTGACCGAGAATCAAGAGAAAAGTTGAAGAAACAAGAATTCCAAGTTATACTAGACAAAAGAAATTGAACCAACCTCTCCTTACTGGTCTTGCGACATCACAAACAAGGCCTCCACCCATGAACATCCTCCTTCCTAAGAATCCTCCCAAAATTGAAAAATGGACTTAAACTTTGACTTTGAAGGGGCATTGACTAAGATGCATGTGACCATCCCCTTGAGAGAAGGCATCAAAGTACCATCTATCAAAGAAAGATTTCATAATTTTTTCAAAGGATGAGATGGACCAATATACCCTCCTATTATGCTACAAGTCGATCACTTTAGGGTCCAGTATGATGAGCACCCGCCTTTCTTCATGACCTTATTAATGAATAACAAATGCCATAACAACTCTATGCTGGATTCAGGGGAAGGTGCTAACATGATGTCTCTGAAGGTCATGGAACAATTGGGCCTAAAAGTCACACGACCTTACATGAATGTGTGTGGTTTTGAGCCTAGAGCCATACCCACACATGGGGTAATTGAGAACGTGGAAGTATGCCTTGGAAGATACCCCGAGAGAGTGATCCATATGGACATTGTAGTAGTAGATGCCCCAGATGTGTGGGGAATGTTGTTGTCTAGGAAATTTGTTGCAATTCTTGGAGGCACTCTAGAGATGGAGCTCACTTATATCAACATGCCTATGAACAATGGAACAATAAGTCGTCTCCTGAATGTGCCAATGACCAAAATCCATGTGCAATAAATTAGTGATCACATCGAAACTAACGAAACACATGAGCCGATCATAGAGAGTCTTCCTGAATTTTCTCCTGATGACATGCCTTTTGCTACAAAAGAAGACTTTGATCAGATACAATGGCCGAAAAAAGAGGATTATCAACAACTCTTGAAAAAATATAGAGATAAGGAATTTGGGGTTGTCAAATTATAAAAGAAAGGAGAAGATAACATATTGATCCAGCCATCCCAACAAGAAGTTTTCATAGTAGAGTCCCACCCTCCTCCCTCAAGACAGTACACCATGTTTGTGCAAGAAACAGTCAAGTTCATAACCAAGGATTGCAAAGAGGGAGACACAGTATGGATGTGGGACAAAAATAAGGGAGAACCTACTAATATCAAGGGAAGTGCACAATTTTGGCTTGGACCCTTCAGATTTAGAAGAAAGTCTGTCAATGATGCCTACTATTTGTCTACATTGGAAGGAAGAAGGCACCCATTACCAGTTAGCGGGCACCTCCTCAAACCCCATCAAGGGGCAGAGACTTGATTTCACAGGTAAGTACATGTAAGTAGGTAGGCATTTGCATTCATTGTATATACCATCTGCATTTCATGCTAGAGTAGTTGTATTTCCATTTGTATATATGCTTGGTTTCATTTTTCTTTACTATATATGATCCAAGGGTGATATCACCACCCCAAATGATTACTAATAATCTTATGTTGAGATCAAGCAGGTCACAGTTTATGCCAGAGATGTTGAGGTTCTCATGCGCTCTACGATGAGCACATGTCCCCGAGTTGGAGCCATATGTTATCCCCTAGCCTAGGGATAACTAAGGAGATTATGTCTCGAGGCCCACAGGTCCTAGACATGAAGTACCGAGAGCCATATTGACTTGAGCCTTTCCCTGGAGGGCCCATCCTTCTTCTCCTTTAGAACCTCCACCTTGAAAGAAACAACAACATCCATCCCATCGGCCTAATCCTTCAGCAACAGTGGGTCTTCCTCCATGAGGTAATGAGTTCGGGTATCATTGTATGTGTCACTCTAATTCTCAAAACATTTGAATAGTGCATTTAATTATTTTTAGTTCTAACGTGTGCTTGGACCTTATACCTTTTCACTTGTCCACACCTGGGGGGAATGATAGGATGCCCTAGTAAGTTGGTTCCCATAAGGTTTGAGTTGCCACTGGGGGCAGGTTCATGAAAGGTCATCGTCCATTCCCACCATACTTACCACTTTTCATCTTTTTCCCTCTCATCTATCCCATACATTGGTTTGGGCATTGGGTTTGCCAAGCTAGCAAAGGGTTGTACCTTACCTTGTGGGAAGAAGGGGCTAAAGGCCCAAAGGGTAAAAGTAGCTGGCAAAAGATAAAAAGACAAAAGAATGAAACCTTATGATGCTTCGCCCAGGGATCCTCGAGAAAGCAATAAAAGGCTTCTCAGCAAGAAACAGAGGGACCCGTAAAAATAATAAAATCAAAACCTAGTTGGAGGATAGGGGATCTCATCACGAGCCAACCTATTAGGTCCATGGGCATGTAGCGATATGACACTACCATTCAACTGGTCACCACGCTAGGGTAGTGGCTCTTGGTGGCATAGATAAGAAAAAGGGGGTCTTATCACGAGCCAACCTTCTCATTTCCACGAAATGCTTGTGGGTAACATTGTCACCATTGGTCACCACGCTAGGGCAGTGTCCCCTAACTAGTCTCTTGAAAGAAAAATAAATAAGATAAAAATATAAAAGGCATGAATGGGCTTGGAAACATTTGCATCCATAACAAGGTGCAACTCACCCTCTTCAGAGGCACCCACAGATAAGCCACACATTCCCCTATCATCACTACACCCATTGCCTAGACATCCCTTACCACCTCATCCACTTACATGGCTTGGATTTGTCCTCACCTGTAAACAATCCACATCTAATGAGAACTAGCCCAATAGGACATCCTAGCGTCCCCTCCAAACCTGGCTTGTAGAATAGCATAACGTCTTTGAGCACTTGTCTGGGAAAGGGGGTTTCATGCACATGTTTAAATAACTTGATTATTAGATGTGATTGACATTGCTATGATCCATGTGACTTATGAGCCCATGGAGGGCGTACTTGTTGTTGTTGCAGGGCCACACCCGACGGGCAGGTACACATGGGGAGATGATTAGCTCAAACCTCCATAGGGATAGAATCCCACCAGATGGATGTTGAGACCTAGCTAGGGGCAGAGACAGATCAGAGGTTTGCATCGGAGAGAGAGGAGAACGTTCCACCAGAGATAGCCCGACAAGCCTGGACCCAGGGGGATCTTTCCCTTCTCACTATGATGTAGGCCTTGGAAGGCCCATGACATCACCCATGTGACCTATGATGTCACCCAATGTTTTGGACACTTTGGAGGTAGTTGTGTGCCAAGTGGCACGTGTGGTTTGATCCAGAGGCCCAAGGAGGCCTAACATTTTTCTCCTGGAGGCCAACATTGCCCTAAAAAGGCCTAACGTCACCCTAAAAGGGCATGATGTCACATTTTCTTCTTGATTTAGGGTTTATTATGCAATTTAATGTAAAAACTGGATATTACATGTAACTGGCCATGTCGTCCTTTTTTAACCTAATTCTGGCCATTGATATTGTATCAATAAGGGTTTTTGCCCTCGTATTTTTCATCATCTTTCACTCATACTTAGTGGGGTCTGAAATTTGCACCCTACTTAGGATTTATTGGCTGAAATTTTAGGCGCACTTGTTGAACGAGGCTAATCTTAGACTATTTTAGCAATTTTCTTGGTAGAAGTGTTCAACTAGAGTTTTTGTTTGATGATTCTTGATGAATGTAAGTAAGATTTCTGCAATTCTTCTTAATTGAATGGTTATGGTTATGTTTATCTTGAATTTACATTAAGATTATGAAATTGCTAGTCTAAAACCCTAGGAAGCCAAGAACATGTTATTGTCCTTGCTTTAAGAGATTTTACCTACTAGATTTTTCCAAGAAGCCAGTTTTTCTTTGAAGTTTTTGCTAGAGGCTTTGCCATTGCAACACTCTAGCACTTTTGCTTCATCCAAGCTGTCATTTGCTTCATCTTTGAACCAAAGAAGGAGGAAAAATACTAAGGCCTAGGGTTACCTACACCTTAGTAGTTATTTCCCCCCTAGGGTTCGGTAATTGAAGCCTTGGGTTACCAACACTTCAATTATTAATCTCTCTTGTCTTTGGCTCTCCTACTATCATCATTTTCCTTCAACATTTGTTGCCACCTAATAGAATCCATTTTCCCTAAAGGCACTAATCTAATACTTCCTATTGAGTGATTGACCAAAACAACTATCAAAACCTACACTTTAAGCCTTCTACTAACCACTTCTAACATTAGAAAATTCTAACCTATTAACATTGTTGTTGTTGTTACTAAAGTAAGCTACAACCATATTTTGCAGCATTAAAAGCATCTAAAAGAAATTGAAAAAGTTGATTAATGCATTGGCTTACTTGCTTCAGACAAATGTTAGTATTATGATGTTGATGATTGATTATTCTTGGTCATTTTCAAACTATTTAAGGCACTTATTGTGAAGTTATTGTCTTATAAATATTGCTGCTATAAATTTATGTTTACTTCACCATTATATCAACCATTTCTTTTATTGATAAAGTCTGTGGTTTTATGAAGTACTAACAGCAAGTTGTAGTTGCAAAAGACATATTTTCTTGTTACTTTGTTTCAGGCAGGTACATCTTGATCTTTTACTACTTCATTGGTTAAAACCCCAGGACTTTCTGATTAGTGGTGACTTGTGAGAGGGGACCTTTTAATAAATATCTTAACCTTGCCTTCTCAAAACCCCAAGCCATCGGGAACGTCTCCCCTCGGCCATCAACCCTAAATAGAAAGAGGCATCCTATTGAGGTGACAGTGATAGGATAAACTCAAGTTACGGCAATTTCCTCTCCATTACCCTTTCCTTTGATCAAAGTACAAATTGTGCGATAACATGACCCACAAGATAATATGAAAACTCAAGGTATTACTTGATGGATACGAGGTCTCATCACGAGCTAGCCTATTATGACCATGAACATGTAGCGTTATGACATTACCACCTATCTGATCACCAAGCCAGGGTAGTGGCTCTTGGTTGCATAGCCAAAGAAAGGGGGTCTCATCACGAGCCAACCCTCTCATTTCCGTGAAATGTTTTGTGGATGACACTGTCACCTCTGGTCACCAAGCCAGGACCGTGGCCCTCAACTATTCCCTTGTAGCACAAAAGGAAATATCAAAAGAAAGAAAGCTAAAAAGGAATAAATGACAATGAATGGGCTAGGAAACAATTGCATTCATGACAAGGTGCATCTCACCCTCAAAAAGGTGCCCACGGGTAAGATTCTACATTTCCATGCTATCACATGCACCCCATGCCCAAAGGTATACCCATGCCAGTTCATACACTTACATGACTTGGATTAGGCTTCGCTTGGGAAACACTGTAGACTTAAGGGGGGTTAACCCAATAGGACATCCTAAGACCCTTCCCAAACCTAAATTTGGCAAGTTGTATAACGTCTTTGAGCATTTGTTTGGTTTAGTGGGGTTTGATGCACATGTTCAGGTGGTTTGATTATTGGATGTGATTTACTTGCTATGATACCCATGAATCATGGACCCTTGGAGGGCATACATATTTGTCTTTGTAGGACCTTTCTCAGTGGACAGATATTCATGAGGAGATGACCAGTTCGAACCTTCATGAGGGCTTGAAGCCCAAGGATGGATGTTGAGACCCTGGGCTTGGGACATGACAATGATGAATGACTTGTGTGATACAAGAAAAGGTTGTTTCCTTTGAAGGCACTCTGGCAGGCCTTGGGAGGGGTTTCCTCCCTCCATGCACCAGACACTACCCTTTGGAGGTTGAGACGTTATCCTTATAGTCTAGGACGACAAGGTTCCTTGAAGATAATGGTAGCACGTGTGGACTAAGATTGAGGCCTTTAGAGGCCTAGCGTCATGTTCTTGCAGCCTAACGTCCCCTTTAGGAGACCTAATGTCACCCTAGAAGGTGTAAAATCACCTTAATTAGGGTTATTTTATGTAAATTTATTCAATTTGTAAATTAAGCACAGAATTGTTGAGGTCGACCCTGTATTTTAAAATAAATTTAATTTTAGGCCAGATTTTGGTATAAATACACAAAAATGACATTCATTTTCATCATAACTCTTCCATGAGAGAGAGAGGACTGAAATTGGCACCCTTTTTAGGGTATATTGGCTAAAATTGTGAGGTGCACTTGTCTTGGAGGCTAAATTTTGCAACTTGGATTATTTTTTTTTGGTGAAGTTACTTGGCAATCTAGGATTTTATTGCTTGATTATTCTTGGTGAAGTAAGTAAATCTGCAATTGTCATTTCATTTTGAATGGTTATGGTATATTTGCTTATTCATGTTAAATATTATGAAATTGTTTTCTTGACAAAACCTATGAATAAAGAACTTAAGGTGCTACTTCTTTGTTACTCATTTGTTCTTCATGCTTCTAAAGCCCTAAAGTGTTAACACTTTAGAAGCCATTTCCTAGTTGTTGTTGCATTAAATATATTTCAATAATCTAAGGAGGAGGAAGGCGCTAGGGCCTAGAAGTGCCTACTACCTCGCTAAAGTTTGGATACTAGAGGACTTAAGGTGCTACTCCTCTAAGATCTTCCCTTTTAC
>JASDQU010390101.1:0-11037 GCA_032191745.1 Picea mariana | reverse complement strand
GATGATATACTAATCTATAACAAGTCTTGGGAGGATCATGTGTGACATGTTGACAAGGTGCTACAACTACTAAAGGAGCAACAACTATATGCCAAACCATCCAAATGTTTCTTTGGGGTGAAGGATGTAGAGTATTTGGGTCATATTGTATCTCATGAAGGTGTCAAGGTAGACCCTAACAAGATTAAGGCCATGATGGACTGGCCGATTCCCAAAACATTGAAGAATCTTAGGGGATTTTTGGGTTTGACAGGTTACTACCGCAAGTTTGTTCTACACTATGGAAGAATAGCAGCGCCTTTAACGGCACTAACTAAGAAGGATGCATTTTCATGGACTCTAGAGGCAACTAAAGAGGTGATGTGCAAAGCTCCTTTCTTGACCACTCTAGACTTCACAAAAACCTTTATTGTGGAATGTGATGTCTCGGGAAATGGAATTGGTGTTGTCCTAATGCAAGAAGGAAGGCCCCTGGCTTTTGAAAGTCGGCCACTCAAGGGAAAGGAACAAACCCATTTATGAGAAGGAAATGATGGCAATACTACATGCATTGAAAAAATGGCACCCCCTTATCCTTACCTAATAGATAGGCACTTCAAGGTCAAAACAGATCGTGATAGTCTTAAATACTTCTTGGAACAAAGACTATCTTCAAAAGAACAACAAAAATGGGTGACCAAGATATTGGGTTATGATTTTCAAATCGTCTATAAAAAAGGGAAGCAAAATGTTGTGGCAAATGCACTCTCAAGAAAGGTTGAAGATGTTGAGGCCTTTCTCTGTGCCATCTCGATCATCCAACCCGATTGGATAATAAAAGCAAGGGATGAATGGAAGAATGACGAAAACGTGTGGACTCTTATTCAAAGGTTGCAGCAGGATTCCAGTGCATCAAATACATTTACATGGGAAAATGATTCACTATGGTACATGTTATCGCACAGTTTGTAGCTAGGATAGTAAATGGATGAAAAGTAGTCAAACTAGCGTAACTGGAACCAATCCCACCCAATGTCACCTCAATGGGATGGTTCTTTCTGTTTAGGGAGGTAAGGCCTAGGGGAGACGTCCCCGGTGACCTGGGGTTTTGAGAAGGCAAAGGATTGTAAGACAAAGATAAGTTTCCCCCCTCACAAGTCACCACCGAGCAGATAGTCCAACTAACAGCCAATAATAAAGTATAACCAAAAAGAGAGATACACCTGTCTGAGACAAAGCAACAAGAAACCGATATATGCAAGCTTGCTCACTTGGTTAGTACTTCATATAATTAATGACTATCTGATATATATAAGCAATGGAATAATAAATGTTGACGAAGTCAATGTTTATAAAATAGCAATAATACACAATATCACTTCATCAATAAATGCTAAGAAAAACGTGGCATTCAATGTGATAATCAACATTTCATTCAAGTAATGCCCTTAAATAACCATTCAATTGCTCATAAGCAAAACGTTAGTTGCACAAGTGATATTAATAGCAAGAGATGACGGTAGCAGTAGATTAGCAAGGTTAGTTTTTTTTAGCTAGGGTTGGTAGTTAGGGTTTCATTCAAAGTGTTGAGAGTGGTTTTGATCATAACATTCACAAGCTCGGTCTTAGATCAGTGCGTTTCCAGGGTTAATGGAGTCAAAAGGAGGGTTAATGGAGTCAAAAGGAGGACGTCGGAGTTGAAGGATCAAGAAGATAGTAAAGCTAAGGACCGGAAGGTGAAGCTTTGAGGTGTTGCTATGGCAAGGCCTCAAAGTCAAAACCCTAGGGGAGAGAGGCTCACTTTGGTGTAGGGGAACTAGGCCTCAGTGCTCTCTCCTCCTTCCTTAACCCAATGGAAAAAACGGCTAGCTCTGAAAAATGGCATAAGACTAAGACAAGAGGGTTTACAAGGCAACGTGTTGCTATGGCAAGGCTTTTCCAGCAAACCCTAGAAAAACGGCTCATCAAGGTGTAGCTGAACTAGGCCCTAATGCGTCTTCTTCTTCTTAACTCAGAGAAGTAAAACGACTAGCATATGAAGAGGGGGGAAAGAGTGTAGTTAAGGCTAGGCTCAATCCTCTTCAGCAAGAAAGAGTAGAGTGTTGCTAAGGCAAGGCTCTATCTCACTTCAACAAATAAAATGGCTAAAAATCTTGACGGCGACATAAGACAAGGACCTACAATGTGTGCTTGTCCCTAGGGTTTATTCAACAAATTATAACCATAAATGCAAGAGAAATAAAACTACAACCATTCAATCAAGAAGTTTTACAGAAATTTACTTACATTTCACCAAGAAATAACATAGCAAACCCTAGTTGTAACACCTTCCATCAAGAAATGCCAATAGAAATCCAAAAATGCCTTCCTTCAACAAGTGCGCCTCACAATTTCAGCCAAAGAACCCAAGAGTAGTGCAAATTTCAGACCTCACAAATGAGTGAGTGAGAGATGATGAAAAAATGAAGGTGAAAACCCTCAATTTATACAGTACAATGACCTAATTTTACTTTTTAGGTCATAAAAAGGCCGACAAGGCCAAAATACTAAAATCATACTATTTCACATTAAATGTTTAAATTAAAACCCTAATCAAGCAATAGAAGGACGTCATCCCCTTTCTAGGGTGACGTTAGCCCCTTTGAAGGCAAATGCACCCTCTTGAAGAAAAACGTTAGCCCTCCTTGGGCTTCTCCAAGCTGCCACACGAGCCAAACTGCCCTGTCCATCTGCCAAAACGCTCATGAAGAAAGGATGACGTCATGAACCTCCCGGGTGACGTCCTAGCCTCTAGGCCTTCCAAGGCCAGCGTTCCACTAAAAAGGGCACAATCCCCCTAGGTCAAGCTTTGCCAGGGTGCCTCTGCAAGAAGTCCTTCTCTCTGGTGCAAACCCCTCTGTCCTATCTGTGCCCCTTGTTGGGGTCTCAACATCCATCTGGTGGGATCTTCAGCCCCATGGAGGTCCGAACTGATCATCTCCCCATGTGTACCTGTCCAACATTGTACCCATCCGTCGAGCATGATCCTTCACATCAACAGCTACGCCCTCCATGGGCTCATAAGTCACGGGGATCATAGCAATGTCAATCACATCTCATCATCAATATTATTAAACATGTGCATAAAACCCCTATTACCCCAGTTAAAATCTCAAAGACATTATACAAGCCTGCAATACAAGTCTGGGGAAAGTGACAAGGCATCCTATTGGGCTAGTGTCTATTGGAAAAAGAAAGTTCTTGGAAAAGACTAAATCCAAGCCATGTAAGTGGGTGATGTGGATAAGGGATGTCCTGACAAAGGGCATAGTGAAAGCAGGGGAATGCAAAGCTTTACTTGTGGGTGCCTTTGTAGAAGGTGAGTTGCACCTGTCCCGGATGCAATTGTTTTCGAGCCCATTCATGCCTTTTATTCTTTATTCTTATTGTTTTTTCTTCAAGAAGCTAATCAGGGCACACTGCCCTGGCATGGTGACCAGTGGTGACAACGTTACCCACAAGTACTTTCACAAAAATGAGAAGGTTGGCTCATGATGAGACCCCTTTCTCTTGGCCATGCAACCAAGGGTCACTACCCTGGCATGGTAACCAGTTGGTGGTAATGTCATACTGCTAGGTACCCATGGACCAAATAGGCTGGCTCGTGATGAGACCCCCTATCCTCTGACTAGGTCTTGTTTTATTATTTTACAGGTCCCTCTTGTTTCTTGCTGAGAAGCTTTTTATTGCTTTCTCGGGGATCCATGGGCGAAGCATCTCGAGGTTTTATTCTAAGGCTTTTATCTTTTGCCAGCTTGCTTTTACCTTCTGGGCCTTTAGCCCCTTCTTCCCACTAGGTAGGCTTCCCACTAGGTATGGTGCAATCCTCAAATGATAGGTCAACCCAGTGCCCGGACAAGTGTAATGGGATAGGTGAGCGGGAAACAAGATGAAAAGGTGATGCTATGATGAGAATGGACGATGGCTTTTCAGAAATCCCCCCAATGGCAAACCAGAACCTACGGACACAGGCTTACTAGGGCATCCTGTCAATCCGCCCAGACATGGTCAAGTGGGCAAGTATAAGATCCAAGCATTTGTTAGAAACAAAAGGAATTAAAAGCACATATTCAAAGGTTTTGAAGATCAGAGTGACACATACCATGATACCCATACTCATTACCTCATGGAGCAAGAACCATCTCAGACACAAGACCAAGTCGATGGTGATGGATGATGCTGCTACTGACAAAGTAGAAGCGCTGAAAGGGAGAAAACATGGGCCCTCCAGGGCCATGCCAAAGTCAATCCAACTCTCAGTACTCCATGTCTAGGACCTGTGGGCCTCGAGACATGATCTCCTAGTTATCCCTAAATGTGGGGGATAACAGTACAAAGATCGCTTATATTTATGTAAGAACTCCCAACTCAAACAAAAGGTACTATTGGAATTGCACACCTCTCTAGTAGGAGGGCACTCGGGATTTTTGAAAAGCTACCATAGGGTCAAGAAGGAATTTTTTTGGGATGGCCTTAAAACTGATGTTCAAAGGTTTGTGGCAGAATGTTTGGTTTGCCAACAAAATAAGGTGGAAACAATTAAGACCCCAGGTCTTTTACAACCATTAGCCATCCCAAGTCAACGCTGGGAGGAGGTTTCCATGGATTTCATCACAGGGTTACCGAAGTCTGAAGGAAAGAGTGTCATCATGGTGATTGTTGATAGACTGACCAAGTATGCACACTTTTGTGCACTCTCTCATCCCTTCAAAGCCAGTACAGTTGCCACCGCATTCATGGAGACAATTCAAAAGCTACATGGAAGCCCAAAGATTATTGCAAGTGACAAAGATCCCATCTTCACTGGACATTTTTGGACAGAATTATTTTCTTGTTTAGGTACTTGATTGGCTCATAGCTCATCCTATCATCCTCAATCTAATGGACAAACCGAGATAGTGAACAAATGTCTGGAAGGCTACCTTCGTTGCTTTGTCTCTGATAAACAAACACAATGCTTCAAATGGCTACCCTTGGCAGAATGGTGGTATAACACTTCCTTTCACACTACAACAAAAATGACACCATTTATAGCACTCTATGGATACCACCCTCCTTCCATCACTTCTTCTCTAAAAGAAAAATCTAAGGTTCAATCAGTGGAAGATCACATCGAGCATCAACAACAAGTTCTCCAAATCTGAAAGGACAACCTGACCATGGCACAAAATCGCATGAAACAACAAGTAGATCAACATCGTAGTGAAAGAAGTTTTGAAGTAGGGAATTGGGTGTTTTTAAGACTACAACCATACAAACAGATGTCCCTCAAGCAAGCCAAGAAGGATAATAAATTATTACCAAAGTACGATGGCCCTTATAAGGTGTTGCAAAAGATTGGTATTGTGGCATACAGATTGGAGTTGTCTGCATCTTCACGAGTACACCTAGTTTTCCATGTTTCATGCTTAAAGAAGGTTATAGGTGACAAGATCCCAGTTCAAACTATATTTCCAAAACTTGACGAGGACGCAAAAATCATATTGGAGCCTGAAGCCATCACTGACACAAGAATTCGCCAGCTGAGGAATAGATCCATTTCAGAGTATCTCATTAAATGGAGGAAACTACCAATTGAAGATTCCACCTGGGAAGACGAGTCTTTTATACAAAAGCATCCAGAGTTACTCAAGCATTGCGGACAACACTTGTCTCAAGGGGAGGGGCATGTTAAGCCCTAAATAGTGGCACATTACCCCTTAATTGGGGCATATTACATTAGTAATGTTATTTTATTTATGTCGTCTTGGGTCCATTAGTTGTAATTGTACCTCCTAGTCTCCTATATATACCAAGGAGACATTTCCATCTGGGATCATCTTGTATTTGGACATTTATGTGGTGTATAAGGAGGTTGCCCCCTCGAAGAGGCTTATTATCTGAATTTCTCTCTTTTTCAAGGCATCGAGTACTTATTCTGAGGTTTTTCTATGCTCTATTGATATTTGGTTCTTAACACATTCCCTCATGTGTACCTGTCCAGCGGGCAAAGTCCTATAGCAACAACAAGTACGCCCTCCAGGGGTTCATAAGTCACAGGGATCATAGCATGTAAATCACATCCAATAATTAAATTATCCAAACATGTGCATCAAACCCCCCTTAACCCAGACAATTGCTCAAAGACGTTATGCAATTTGACAAGTTGGGTTTGGAGAAGGTCTTAGAGTGTCCTATTGGGCTAACCTCCCTTAAGTTTGGCGTGTTTCCCAGGTGGGAGCCAATCCAAGTCATGTAAGTGTATGAGGTGGCATGGGGTAAGTGTTTGGGCATGGGGTGCAGTAATAACAGGGAAATGTAAATCTTACATGTGGGTGCCTTTGTAGAGGGCGAGTTGCACCTGGTCATAAATGCAATTGTTTCCTAGCCCATTCATTGCCTTTTATTCTTAGCTTTAGTTCTTTTGATCTTTTGCTTTTGTACTTCAAGGGAAAATTTGAGGACCACTGTCCTAGCTTGCTGAACAGAGGTGACAGTGTTATCGACAAACATTTCACGGAAATGAAAAGGTTGGCTCGTGATGAGACTCCCTTTCTCTTGGCTATGCCACCAAGAGCCACTACATTGGTTTGGTGACCAGATAGGTGGTAGTGTCATACCGCTACATGCCCATGGTCATATTAGGTCGGCTCATGATGAGACCTCCTATCCATCAACTAGTACCTTGAGTGTTTATGTATCTTATGGGTTCCATTTTCTTACTGAGAAGTTGTTCACTGCTTTCTCTGGAATCCCTGGGCGAAGCATCTCAAAGGTTTCAACATTGGCTTTTAACTCTTGCCGACTACTTTTACCCTCTGGGCCTTTAGCCTCTTCTTCCCACAAGGCAAGGTACAACCCTTCCTAGCGTGGCCAATCCCAATGCTCAAACAAGGATAGGGGAGATGGAAGGAATAAAGATGGAAAGCGATAAGTATGGAGGGAACGGACGATGACTTTTCACAGACCCTCCCAGTGGCAATCCATCCTAAAGAGAAACCAACTTACTAGGGCACCGTGTTACCCTTCCAGGTATAAACGAGGCAAAGAGAATAATTTCCAAGCAAACATCATGAAACGAAGAAGGATTCAATACAACATATTCAAGTGCTTCAAAAATCAAAGTGATACATACCATGATACATGGACTCATTACCTCATGGATCAAGACTCACCGCTACTCCAAGACCAGGCTGGTGGGGATGGATACTGCTGTTGATGATGAACGAACTGCATTGAAGAAAAGAGGAGCCCTCCGGGGCCATGCTCAAGTCGTCTGCCTCTCGGTACTCCATGTCTAGGACCTGTGGGCCTCGAGATGTGATCTCCTTAGTTATCCCTAGGGTAGGGGATAACAAGCACTACCTCATAAGTATCACAAACACGCTTTGAAGCTAATAACGAAAGAATCTGATGGCTTCATCAGCATGATACCAGCTTCCAAAATACAGTGCTGTCCATATTTCAGAAGTTCATTTAGTCTTGGATATGTCTTCAGAAAGTATAAATTTCCAGCCTATATAACCTGTTTGAAGTCTGGGGTATCAAAGTTTGCACAATCAGCTTGTTCAATGGTGGTATAACGTAATAACAAATAGTGCATACAGCCCACAACTTTATGAGGCAAGGAGTCCCTCGATTAGAGGCACAAAAAGAAAAGGCAGCAGCACTCTGGCACAATTCTTTGTCAAATGATCTTCTTTGGAAAACTATGTGCGAGGTGAAAAATTGAAGTCAAAGATCTCCTGATCCCTCATCCCTTTCAAATCTCCTAGATAAATCAAGCGAGGTGGTCAACAAGCATCATTATCACCAAATATATGCCCAAAGGGTGGTCATTGACATGCAATATGAAGAAGACTGTTTCCATTAATATCATAGAGTATGTCACCATCATTAAGTGCAACTAACATGTAATGCACCATCTCTTAGAATGTTGGCATATTCTCCATGACAGACTAAAATACTTGTGTCCAGGCTAGGGTCTGCTGTGAACAGCACGGAAGTAACCAAGAGAAGGCCTCCAGAAATGTTGAAAAATCTCTCTTCCCAGCACCTAGATAAGTTACAACCTTGTGTTTTTCCTTGCTGATAAATAAATTATAGCACACAAAATAAAAAATACTGGCTGGAAATAAAACAGCAGAAGCAAAAATATGGAAACCAAGCTTCACACAACACACAAAAAGTTTGCCCTTCAAATCAGTTTTTCATTAAATAATAATGACTCCACGCTTACTTTGTTAAAAATGGGATGAGCATGTTAAACAGAAAGTGTGTATGAGAGGATTAAAGGGGGACAAAACACCTTTAATAAATTAATATTTAAAAGGGGACAAAAACTTTTAAAATGTTAAAAGGGGGCACAAAAAGGGGGACATGCATACATGGGGGACACACTTTGACATGCATACATCATGGGAATGGGAATGAGTGGGTAAGTGGGTACGTACAACTACAAAGGGAAAAGGCTAATATAATACAAATGACCCACGTTAATTAATTAATTAAATAAAGTGACCTTTAATTTTATAATTAAATAAAGTGATTTTTAATTTAATAAAGACGGGAAAGGAAAGTGGATGTAGAGTTGGGAAAGAAAAAGAAAGGTGAGTGGTATGTATGAACAGAAGGGGTTAGGGTAAGAGACGGTTAATTAAATAATTAAAAAGGGATAGACACGCTTTAATGAATAAAGGTAGGGTAAAGGTAAGTGAGGGTAGAGTGGAAAGGGGAATGGGTTTAGGATTTTTAATGCACAGAAAATGGTTTTATGGCGGGTGAATAAGGGTTAGTGAGAAAAGTTAGCCTAGTTGGCTAAAATTTCTCCACGGAAGCGCCATCTCATCCTATGCGTCCTTGGTCAAATGATGCCACATCTCACGAAACTCGACCACATGCCAAAATTTGAGGGTGCCACTAGGCACTGCATGGATGATGATTGTACCTGCTATATATAGACATTTCTAAAAATAGAATCCTACTCCAAAATTTTAGGAAATTGTCCACATCATCCAGGGAGACTAGGAGAACACCCCCACATGTCACTGTCTAAAAATAGACACTGCTAAAAATAGAAAGTCGTCCAAATGCCCTTGACTTTATACTCATTGAACTCGTTTTTCCGCAATGGATACGAATATGCGATCAGAACAGACATGCGAGCCCTGGTGCTCAACCTGCTAAAAATAGTAAATTGTGCCACATCATCCCGGAAAAGATCCAAAAGACTCTGGATGTCTCAAGGATCAATATTGCATGCTTAGATTATGAAACCGAGGCTTGGAGCAAAACCTGCTAAAAATAGAAATTCTTGCACGTCGCCCAAAAAAGTGTCATCGGGCCTAGAATCATGCAAGGACTCATACTGTATTCTTAGAACTGCTCCAAACTGTAAAGAGACCTGTTATCCACCAAAGTTGCACTATGGTGAATTTCCGCTGAGCCACCAAAGATTGAACATTATTGTTCAAAATTCAAAAGTTCAGAAATTCAGCCGGTCCAAAAGACCACCTGGTTACTCTACATTTCCATAAAAAATTGTAATAAGAGATGTTGGCATGATGAATTTGTAAAAGGTCTTAGCCACCTTAAGTCCTAAGCGTGAGTTATACTCTGGAGTGTTTTTTCACTTACTAATTATATTTTGCCGTTTTTCAGGAATTTATAATTTATGAGTTTTTTCACTCAATCCTCCAGAGCTGGAGTATATGCTCATGGTTGGGGCTTGAGCATGGATCTAAGTCTAGTGTCTGATGTATATTACCATGCCAAACATCCTCCTAGAGTCTTATGGAAATGTACTAAGTTCCCCCTAGGATTTTTTAATTTTTTCAGTGAATTAAAAAATTGCCAGAATTCGGCAATTTTTAATTAAAAAATAAAGATACTTAAAAAAGGTAGTATTTGGGCATCAAATTGGCCATGGGGATGCTCATTTTTGGACCTAGAGCACCCATGTTACCTAATTACCCACTTACTTGGGTAAAATTAGTGATTTTTATTACTAAAAATTGATTTTACCCTCAAAAACCCAAAAAAGGCATTTTAATTCAATAAAATCAGCCAAGTCAAAATAAAAAAGGAATAAAGGGGGACAAATTTGGAGAGAACTTAATGATAAAGTCAATCAAGTGGTCAAAGGGGACAAGATCCATGTGATTGGCACTTGATTGAATGGAGATCTCATTTGATTTGAGCACATGTGGGAAGAGAGGTGCGCCCCTCTTGGAGAGGTGGCGCCCTCTTGAGGTGGCAGCCCATGGTTGATGGAGGTGGCGCCCTCTCCTTTGCTTATGATTTGTTTGACACTTGTTTGATGGATGAAGAGAAGTGGCGCCCTTGCTCCCCCACTTGGAAGCCCATTCCATAACACATGGTGCGCCCTCCTTGAGGAGGCCATGTGCCCCTCTCCTTGGTATCTTCACCATTTCTTCTATAAATAAAGAGCTCTCTCCTCTCTATTAGCCAGTTGGAGCTTGATTGAGAGAGACTTATCATTGTAATATTTTCATTTGTGAATAAACAAAGACTTTGGAGGTCAAGAAGGTGTGCTATCTATGTGTGTGGATTCAATTGATGTCAATCTATATCTATGAGGTGATATTTGTCTAATTCTTTCTTTAAGTTTGTTAATTTGGCTTTCAAAGGGATGTTATCATCTTGAAGGAATAGGATTTATCTAGCTTGTTGTTATTCCTATTTGCTCATTGACATTAAGAGATTTTTATGTGTATGTGTGTTTTGCTTAACTAACATACTCTCAAGTTTCTTGTGTAGGTGACACCATTTACATTAACAAGTTTATGTGCAAGGATTTTAAGACTTACAGGTTCATAGCTTGAAGCGGTGAAGAAGCTTGTTTTCTTCCAACAACTTCAAGGACTTAAAGACTCAATTCCCTCCTTAGTTCATCCGAAAGACTCCATTGCCCAAGGGTTTAAAGGCTACAATTTCCTCTCTCTTCCTCTTTCTCAAGAAATTCAAAATCGCTTTGGTAACTTGTTGTTTAGTTTACTTTCTTAGATACATTTCAGATTC